>JAODAL010026705.1:0-56260 GCA_025379985.1 Phyllomedusa bahiana | reverse complement strand
TAAGACACATTACAGTTATCCCCAAGGAAGGTAAGGACCCAAGCGTTTGCCAGAGCTATCGGCCCATCTCCCTCATCAATACGGATGCCAAATTGTTCGCTAAGCTGATAGCCCTCCGCTTGAATCCTATATTGGGAGGCCTAATCCATCTGGACCAAGTGGGCTTTGTACCCCAAAGGGAGGCTAGGGGCAATACCCTGAAAACATTCACTATCATTAATCACGCTTGTGCCTCTAAAATTCCCTGCATGCTACTCTCACTGGATGCGGAAAAGGCTTTTGACCACGTTGCCTAGCCTTTCCTAGTGGGGGGTCTCTCGTCCATTGGCCTAGGTCCCCTACTGTTATACAAGATTTGTGCCCTATACCGCTCCCCGCAGGCACCGGTTCGAGTCAATGGTGCGCTCTCTGCTCCCTGTACCCTTAGCAATGGTACCAGGCAGGGATGTCCTCTTTCTCCATTGCTATATGCCTTAGTGATGGAGCATCTTCTGAGGGATATCCGTCTGGACACTTCAATACACGGGATTCGGGTCGGGGCTAGTGAGGTTAAATGCTCCGCATTTGCGGATGACCTGCTGCTCTACATAGTTGAACCCATAGTCTCTCTCCCCTCGGTCCTACGGGCCCTTCGTGACTTTGGTTTCCTTAGTAATCATAAGGTTAATATGTCCAAAAGTATGGCTCTAAACCTTAATCTCCCGCCCGAAACACTCGCCTTGCTTAGAAGCAACTACTCTTTTTCATGGGCCAAAACCTCCATCAAATATTTAGGAGTTCACATATCTTCGGATCTGAACAAGATATTTGATCTCAACTTTGCTCCATTGTTACAGCTTATTCAGGGGGATTTGAGCAGATGGGACAAGAAAGACTTTTCGTGGATTGGTCGAGTCAATATCTTGAAAATTAACATCCTCCCTCGCTTGCTGTACTTATTCCAGGCGATTCCAATACAGCTTCCTAAAACCTTCTTTCACACTTTGAGTAGACTTGCCATGCAATTTATTTGGGCCAGAAAGCATTCTAGGATCTCTAAAAATACCCTTATGAGACCAAGGTCAGAAGGTGGGTTATCGAATTTTCAGGCCTACTTTCTATCTGCAGTGGCAGTTAGGATCCTGGACTGCTTTCATCATGCATAAACTCTGGATTCAGATAGAATCCGCTGTACACGGCCACCTTGTCGCACCTTTACCCTGGCTTCCACCCTCAGCGTTACCTAAAAAAGTTTTGCGCATGCTCCCTTTGATAACTCAAACCACCATTTTGATTCATAGGGCTTTCCCCTCCTCTATGCATATTTTTGAGGCGGGAGGCCCCCTTACCCCGCTCACTGGGAACCCCTCCACTTCTGACATCTTGCTTACTGCTTCCCCTCACCTGGTGGTGGATAGGGGTTTTATAATCATGAAGGATCTTATCTCACATAATATATTTAGGTCATACTCTGATTTAGTTGTGACTCCAGCTGTTACACAATTTTCCAGACTGAATTTGCGCAGTTTCTATTCTGCATATAAGACATCCCTGTCCCTGCATAGACCACTGATGGTCTTTGAGACCTGGTGCCTTCAGAAAACTCACACTGAGCACCTTCTCTCAAAGGTCTATGGCCTATTATCCTCTATGGGTGCCTCCTTCAAACTTCCATTTCAATTAGCCTGGGAGAAGGACTTGTCCAAAGATCTTTCGGGCGAGGACTGGGAAAAGATTTTCCTCCTGGCCCATAAAACCTCCATCTCAACACGAATACAAGAGATGAATTATAAGATCCTGTCCCGGTGATACACAGTCCCTTCCCTCCTGCACGCCATATACCCCGGAGTCTCTAACATTTGTTGGAGGTGTCAGAAAGAGATTGGCTCTATGTTACACATATGGTGGAAATGCCCCTCCCTACAACCTTTTTGGATTAAAGTAATTCATACTATTCAATTAATCTGTGGCGAAAAGCTACCTAATGATCCGGTTGCCTTGCTCCTCTTTGTCACCCATCGCCCAGTTCGCGCGTTGAAATCTCATCTACTGTCATTCTTGCTAAACGCAGCTAAAGCCGTCATCCCTCGATTGTGGCGTTCTACGGGATGTCCTTCTCTCACGGACTGGTTTAAAGAGATCCACACATTCTGTAGACTGGAGGAGCTGCGAAGCGAAACGCTCAATGAAGCAGAACGCTTACTGCACATTTGGGGGGACTGGCTTACCTTCTGCAAGTCTCCTCACTATTGTACTCTGTGAGGCCATGGTACGTGATTACCGCCCTTGCGATTCCTCTTGTATCACGGGACACTTAAAGTCCCCCTGTGTAGGGTTGCCGGCTCCGACTGTACTCCTTTCCCTCTCCTCCTTGGTTTAGTTTTGTTTGTTCATTGTTGGCTCAGCCTTTGTTCTTGAGGCTAATGTTTAATACAATGCGTTACAGGCCCAATATTTACTTTGAGCTACTTTGTCAGGACACCCTCCCTCGAATCCTAGGCAATATTTGATACCATATTTTTCTAATTTGCCTTCAGAGGTTACTCTGTGGCTATTATACCCCTTCCTTGACTCCGTCTTGGTAAAGAGGCTTGGTCTTCATTGAACCTTTTCCCATAGCCATAGCTCTCCGCTACTCGCGAGATTGTTGTTTTTTCCCATACTGCTTGATTTTAATTGAAATGATAATATTCATAATAATTCATAATATTGTTAGCTGACAATATTTATGATATGTCTACTGTTTAGTGGTAAACAACTTTTGCCGTTCAATACTCAGTTCTCTCAATTTTGTAATCTTGCACTTTTTTTTTCTTCTCTGTAATGCGCTCTCTTTTATTCTAAATAAAAGCTTTCTTTGAATTTGAAAAAAATAAATAAAAAGTGAAGCCTCTGAGAGCTACAGCCTGCCTTACATACCCTTGGTTTCCTGAGAGTTTACATTAGATACGACCAGGCACTGCCAGGAGCTGAGAGGAGCTGATCTGGTCGGCTTGCATTGTCTGCACTTCTTATCTGATGACAGGGAACATGAAGGAGCTGACAAGGGACTGTGGAGAAAGATCTTGTCTTTTGTATAGAAAAATGCTCTATTGTAATGTGTTTATTTGGTAACATTGCACAACGCCCCCTGCTTCCCGTTCTGCTCAGCCCCCCCCCCCCCCTTTTTCCCCTGTGGGGGCCCCAGTGCTTTTTTTATTTTGCCCTAGCAGCTAAGATAAGAAACTCATTTCGGGGCCCCAAAACCCCCTTTAAGCCCATGTGTCAAACTGAAGGCCCGTGGGCTAAATTTGGCCCGCCACATTATTTTTTTGTGTCTCCCAAGAGCTTAGACACAATGAGCGGGGATGAACAAGGTCTGGACCAGATGTCTGCTTTCCCTAGAAAACACAGCCAGCATTAGACAGAGGTGATGGTGCCAGCACAGGCAGCAGGCGCCAAAATGGTTTGGAAGTTCCTGTATGGACCTTCACACTGCTCTGAACTGCAAAACACAGCAGGAGGCATAGCTTAGAAAGCCCTACCCAGGCACCCTAGCCACCATGAAAGGATCAGACTGGGATGCCTAAGGTCTAACAGTAGTGTTGATTTTGGGGCCTACCTGTAGAGTTGATTTTGGGGCCTACAAGTAGAGTTGATTCTGGGGGACCACCCACAGCTACTGTACATGTGTATCATACTGTCTCTTGCTTTTTGCCTTTTTCTCTCTGCCTCAAGGATGTATATGCAGTTTAAAAGAACCTCCAGGTCCGCCATGCTCAGGGGGACACCGAGAGTATCAGCTGTTCCCCAGTGGGGTGCTCTGAGCTTGTCCAAGGTCCTCCAACAGCCGCCTGAGGGCAACCACTATGCAAATGTGGCCCTGGTAAAAAGGAGTTTGACACCCCAGTGTAATGAATCATTTGCTGCTTGTTTTGTACTAGCGCTCCAATACAAGGGTTAGGATAATAAAATTGCTTTATGAGGCTTTGTTATGACGGGCAGTGTCTTATAAAGTTTTGTTAGTCTGTAACTAAACTGGTAACTGGTTAATTGTACTGTACTTGATGACCTCATTTAATCCTTTTAGGACGAGGCATTAAAATCTGTAGATCTAGCTTGATTCTCTAATCTTCTGAAATCTGGTATTAGTCAAATATAAGAATCTTAGAACAAACCATACTGTTGGGTTTTGGTTGTTTTAGAGCACTGTGGGGCAGATTCTCAAAAACTGTCTGAAGGGCTTGTTCACATGGCATGGAAAAATCCATGGCTTATCCACGGCAGGAATTAGTGTAGATTTCTGCTGTGGAATTTAGCTTTTGTGCAGTGAATTTTACTGGATGTAGCCCTATTCAATGGTGTTAATCCAAGTCTTACTTGTTTTCTGTGCAGAATCCACATGGAAGAAATGATGTGTTTTCTACTTCAGAAAAATCAATGCAGAGCAAACTATGGCAGAGATTCCTGCCAAATATAATAGGATTCTTGTTCGTGTGGATTTTAAGCAGTTTTTGTTGCAGGATCTGTGTGCTTTCCAAGCTCAAACCCACTTTCTAAACAGAACCTTATACTTGGGGGAACATGTATGAACGTTGGCACTGACAGGCAAGTTCTAAATAGCTTTAAGGTAGTGTAGAATGTGCCAGAATGTATGAAGCTGTTCTTCTGCAGGTCATAAATACAGGGCAGTGTAGAGCCTATACCGCAAGTCTGGCTCAGGCACCACCTTTACCCTGGTCGGTGTTCTCTGCAGGGTAACATACACCCCAGTGTAGGGGCCAATACCACAAGTCTGGCTCGGGCACCACCTTTACCCTGGTCGGGCTGTTTTTCCCTGCAGGTATACATAAAAGGGCATGTAGGGGCCAATACCACAATCTGGCTCAGGCACCACCTTTACCCTGGTCTGGCTGTTCCTTTGCAGGCCCATACATACAGGCAGTGTAGAGCCAATACAACAAGCCCTGGCTCAGGCACCACCTTTACCCTGGTCTGCTGTTCTTCTCAGGTCATACATACGGGCAGTGTAGAGCCATACCACAAGCCCTGGCTCGGGCACCACCTTACCCTGGTCTGGCTGTTCTTCTAAGGTCATACATACAGGCAGTGTAGAGCCAGTACCCACAGAGTCTGCTCGGGCCCACCACCTTTACCCTGGTCTGGCTGTTCTTCTGAGGTCATACCATACAGGCCAGTGTAGAGCCAATACCCCACGTCTGGCACAGGCACCACCTTTACCCTGGTCTGGCTGTTCTTCTCAGGTCATACATACAGGCAGGTAGAGCCAATACCACAAGTCTGGCTCAGGCACCCCCCTTACCCTGGTCGGGTTCTTCTGCGGGTCATACTTACCGGGCAGTGTAGAGCCAATACCCCAAGTCTGGCTCAGGCACCACCTTTACCCTGGTCGGGCTTTTCTTCTGCAGGTCATACATACAGGGCAGTGTAGAGCCAATACCACAAGTCTGGCTCAGGCACCACCTATACCCAGGTCTGGCTATTCTTATGCAGTCATACATAAAGGGCAGTCTAGTGCCAATACCACAAGTCTGGCTCAGGCACCACCTTTACCCTGGTCTGCCTGTTCTTCTGCAAGTCATACATACAGGGCAGTGTAGAGCCAATTCGACAAGTCTGGCTCAGGCACCACCTTTACCCTGGTCTGTCTGTTCTAACTGTTCTGCGCTTAGATTTGGCGTCAAAGAATCATAAATGTGTCTAATTCCATGAATGTGGCGCAACGCCCCCAGAACGCCCCGAATCTTTTGCGCATTAAAAAGTGTTTCACAGGTACCTATCGCCCCAAAGTTTGAAATGCAACTGTTCAAATATCTATAGAACGGGGCTGCGCCAGTTTTTGGACGTCAGAAAACTGGCGCAGCCCCGTTCATACATGTCGCCCATAGTGTAAACTTTGACCGGATAGTCTAAAGCAGGGGTCCCCAACTCCAGTCCTCACGTTCCACCAACAGGTCATGTTTTCAGGATTTCCTCAGTATTGCACAGGTGATTTAATTATTCTCAGTGCATTCTGTGGGATATCATGAAAACATGACCTGTTGGTGGGCCTTGAGGACTGGAGTTGGGGAACACTGGTCTAAAGGATGCAACAAATTTATCAGTGCATTATGTCATGTGTTAGTTTTGCCGCATCTTTAGGGTAGCAATACACAGTTTGACCGTAGTGTGGGCAATAGTCCCAACTCCAAAACATCTGCCAATGGCTGCACGAGTTTGCTGACATGGTTTTTCCGATCTAGCTGTTTCATAGAGCCTGCTTTCTACAGCCACAGCTTCAGGCTCCTTCTTCCTGTTAAGGCTGTGGGTGGTTCTACAGGAGTTAAAGACATTTCAACTCTGCTATTCCTAGCTGAGTCTATGAGAGGAACATTCCCGATGAGGGCTTCTAGAGCAGAGAGATGGTCGGCAGATTTTGAGTGCAAACCTCCTTCCATCAGAAAGGGCATTGAAGATGAAACGTACCTGGGTCTTTCAACATGACAATGATCCCAAGGACACCACCAGGGCAACAAAGGAGTGGCTTCGTAAGAAGCATTTCAAAGTCCAGGAGTGGCCTAGCCAGTCTCCAGATCTCAACCCCATAGAAAACCTTTGGAGGGAGTTGATAGTCTGTGTTGCCCAGTGACAGCCCCAAAAAAACCACTGCTCTTAGGAGGGGATCTGCTGGAGGAATGGGCCAACATACAGCAACAGTGGTCCAACCTCGGGGAAGGGCTTACAGAAAACGTTTGACCTCTGTCATTGCCAACAAAGGAGATAGAACAAAGTATTGAGATGAACTTTTGTTATTGACCAAATACTTATTTTCCACCATAATTTGCCAATAAATTCTTCCCAAATCAGACAATTTGACTTTCGTGATTTGTTTTCTCATTTTGTCTCTCATAGTTGAGGCAAACCCATGATGTCAGTTACAGGCCTCTCTCATCTTTTAAATGGGAGAACTTGCACAATTTGTGGCGATTAAATACTTTTTTTCCCCACTGTACTTTGCCTAACATGTCGTAAGCTAATCAATGTGATAGTAATGCCACTTTTAGGCCAAAATAAGTGTGATCCTTTGGGAATTAAAGAGACTGTTTTCCTGCTAAGCTTGTAACCATCCGAAAGAAGAAATTAGATATACCAGCTGTTCCACCAAAAAACAAAAAAAGTTTATGACATTTTATAGTAAGGGCCACATGTATGAACCTGTTTAGGTCTAAAACTCACTTTTTTGCCCATAGGTAACCTCTGGGCAAAAGAGTGAGTTTTAGACCTAAACAGTTTTCTTCCATGTGGCCCTACGTGTCTTAGTCACCCCCCAAGGACAGCCCCATGTTCCGAGACTTATTTACACCTTATTTTCTATGCAGTTTACTCGTTGTCCTGGTCCCTGTCTTCTCCTTTTTATTTTAGCTCTACCTTTCCATCCTGTGTCAGTTGTCTGTGTGTTATGTTGGTGATTTATATTGGTAATAAACTTTAGATTGTGTTTTTTGCTTTGCTTTATGTGATATTGTTACGTTTATGGCTACATCTCATCTACAGAGAAAAAGATGAAACTACTTAATTAAGTCTTTTCCAGATTGTGCTTCTTAAATAAAATATAGTAAAATCTGCTGTAGAGTACAAATTATGATGAATACACAATATCGTGCATACTAATGAGCCTCTATAGGACTCAGATTCACATATTTACCTTGAAGGCTCAATGCTGATTATGCCTCTGACCTAAAACACCAGGGGCTGTGGGTTATCTTAGGTAAATCAGATCTGGGGTGGCACTGCGCCAGCTCATTAGCTCTTCATTAAGGAAATTATTTATTCCTATATACAGGGACAAACTTTGCTAGGGGCTTATGTGCAGCTTCCTTTTATAATCCTGGCAGCCTGCTTGGCGGAGATTGCACACTTCCATTAATTCCATTAAAGCAACAAAGGTTGGGCACCGCCTTATTGGCAAAAAAAACGGAGAACATAATGTATGTGGGATTAAGCCTATAGCTGTGTTCTAGTCTCACAGCGAGATGTGCAGGAACCTGCAATCTTTGGTTTAAAGGGAATTTGCAGAAACCTGCAAATATGTAACTGAAGTAGATGACTGAACATTGTTATGGTTTCCGTCTGTCAATAATTTGCCAAAAGCGGATGCTTCTTGCACGTTCTCAAAGCGTGGATCTGTATGCTGCAAGGGAGAACTCGGTATAGGCCTGATGCACTTAGCAGAGGTGTGGGTACATAGACTGTATGAAGGCACATATAGTCTCTGTACTATGAGTACTTACAAATATTACCTTATTAACCCCTTGAAGGGGTTGTCTCCCTACAGACAAGGATGGCATATGGCTAGGTGATGCCACCATTGTCTAAAGTGAGACAACCCTTTTAAGGATTATTAACTTTTTTTATTTTTCCACCTACATAGATGTGTGTTTTATGTGGGATAAGATGTCATTTATAATCGTTCCCAGGGACCACATGTGCTTTTTTCCCTTTATGATGGGGTGCTTAGCATTTCTTAACAGTCCCAAATGAGATTTTCTGCGGAGGCCCAGGGGTGCTTAGCATTTCTTTCTGGTCCCCCATTAGATTTTTTTCCAGGACCCAGGGGTGCATAGCATTTCTTTCTGGTTCCCCTATGAGCTTTTCTGCTTTGACTCTCTTTTCTGCTTGGTTTCCCCAGAAGCTTTTTTGCTGCGACTCACTTTTTCAGTCTGGTTCCCCCATGAGCTTCTCTGCTGGGACATGGAGATGCTTAGCATTTCTGTCCGGTCCCCTGTGAGCTTCTCTGCTGGGACATGGGGATGCTTAGCATTTCTGTCCAGTCCCCTATGAGCTTCTCTGCTGGGACACGGCGCGTGATTCCTAGCATAATTTCGCTGTCCAC
Organism: Phyllomedusa bahiana; assembly: GCA_025379985.1. NCBI lineage: Eukaryota > Metazoa > Chordata > Amphibia > Anura > Hylidae > Phyllomedusa > Phyllomedusa bahiana. Next base: position 47,409 of record JAODAL010026705.1, on the reverse strand, counting down.
GGTACCATTTCATCTTGAGTTCCTATGCTGAGGACACGGGGGTGCTTAGCATTTCTGTCTGGTCCCCCAAGAGCTTCTGTGCTGGGACACGGTGGTGCTTAGCATTTCTGTCCGGTCCCCTGTGAGCTTCTCTGCTGGGACATGGAGATGCTTAGCATTTCTGTCCGATCCCCTATGAGCTACTCTGCTGGGACACGGCCAACCGGCTGCCACTCTGTCTCCCGACTCATTCGTCTGTCCTGGTCCCATAGTCGCTTCTGTGCCTGGGACACACGCCGCGTTGTTATAGCCTTTTCTGTTCACGTCTCCACCCCCCTATGCGCTTCTTGCTGACCGGACAAGGGGCAGTTGCTCTTCGCACATTTACTGTCCACACGCCGCTCCACAACTATCTGAGCATCTCACTCTGGATGGGACACAGGGCACGCGCATGCTCTAGCACATTTCTGTCGCCACGCCGTCCAACTGATGTGAGCGTCTATGCCTCGGGGTCTTCCGGTAGCCCCATACTGCACGCGCCAGCACATCGGCTGATCCAGTCCGATCCCCCTCCATGAGCATTCTCCTGCTCTGAGGCTATATAACGCGGAGACGTCAGCTGAGCCACTCATCACGCTCTAATCTGCCCTCCATGCCGATCCCCCAAGTGCAGCACTTCATCGTTGTACCTGACGCTCAGCGCGCTAGGGGCGGGGCGGCCCGGGGGGGGGGGAAATGGAGATATCCGGTCTGACACCTACCCTCACGCACATTCTCTGCCGCCCCCACCCAACCCGTCGCCACGCTACAACCATACTCGAGCTTCACCGACTGTCTGCGCCAACGGCTCTATGGACGCGGGCCCACGTCACGCACCACTTCTGTCCCCAAGCTCCCACTAATGTAGCGTCAGTCTGCTAGGACATCCCGAGCCTGAGCCTGCCCTTAGCACAAGAGAGACCCTCCGTCAAGAGTCCCCTCATGAGCCATCTCTCCGCTCGCGACGACCACTAGGGAGGGTGCTCTAGATTTAGTCGGCGTACGGTACACCCCTATCTCCACCCTACTTCTGAGCCTTACTCTGCTGGCCGATCATGGGATACCCCCGGTGCCCCCCCCCCCTTTCCAGCATTCCCCTGATCCCCACGCCATCACACTATACTATGTACTCTCCCCCCTCTGGCCGCGACCCCGGACACACTGGCAGCCGTGCCTGCAGCTCCTTTCCCGGTCGGTCCTATGAGCTTCCTCATTGCTGGGACTACCACGGGAGCACCCGTGTACCCTCTAGGCATTTCATGTGCCCACACCCCGGTCTCCCCTATGAGCTTCTCTGCTGGGACATGGAGGTGCTTAGCATTTCTGTCCGGTCCCCTATGAGCTTCTCTGCTGGGACATGGAGGTGCTTAGCATTTCTGTCCAGCCCCCTATGAGCTTCTCTGCTGGGACATGGAGGTGCTTAGCATTTCTGTCCGGTCCCCTATGAACTTCTCTGATCCCGGGGACTCTCGGAGGTGTCATTAGCACCCTTTCACTGTCCGGTCCCCTAAGAGCTTCTCCTGCTCACGGACACAGGGGTGCTTAGCCCCCATTTTCTGCGCAGCCCTCCCATTGTATGGCTTCTCTGCTGGGACAATGGAGGTGTAGCATGTCCTGTCCCTGTAACCACTTATGAGCCTTCTGCCTGCTGGGCACTCGCGGAGCGTCGCCCATCTAAGACTCTTCTATCGCTCCGGGTCCCCTTCGCGCTGCTTCCCACTACTGCGCGGCCACTGGGGGCTGCCTTTACGCCATCTTCTGTATACCCACGGTCCCCTATTGAGCTTAACTATCGCTGGGACCCTCCCGGCGGGCCCCCGATGACCCTTAGATTCTGTACACCACGACCCCCCCACCTATGAGCTTCTTGCTGGGCACGGAGGTGCTAGCATATTTTGTCCCCTGTTCTCTTTTGCTGCTTTTCCTGTGGAACCAGGGGGTAGTTTAGCACATTTCCTGCCCACAGTCCCTTTGGACTTTCTCTGCGGTCTACATCCAGCTCGGCTGGTTCTAGCCCTCTATCTCCGATGACTCACAATGAGCTCTTCTGGACCATAACCAAGTTATGTACTGAGTAACCGCAAAAAACAATTATTTTTTGCGGTCCGTATTCGTGAATAAACTAAAATGCAATAGCCAAACTGTTTTCTGTGCGGCGGTCACGTGATTTGACCAAGTCCGCTCTCTCATTCGTTAGGGTTCTAATGATCATCGCGATCTACGCAGCGTATTTCTATCGCCACCTAGAACTGATCCATGTAGAGAACCCTGTCGATAACACACTCTCGTCCTCATATACGCGTCTTTCTTTCCTTGATTTCTATCAGGCTATAAAAAAAGTATATTGCTTTTCACGATTCGAACATATCTACTCGATCTGAACGCGCGTTCCACATCCTGTATCGTTATGCTTATTTCTTCCGTCATGTCCTCTAAGTTATTTATTTTCACCTCTTCATTACCCTTTCTCTGCGATCATCGGCGTGGTGATGTCACAATCCCTCCACACAATCCCCAAAAAATAAAATAAACTATAATTCTGGAATTTTTCTTTCTTTTTACTGGCGTCTGCGGGCAAACCTAACATATGTCGCATTTCATGGAGCCACAGGCAGCCTTCAGACTCTAGGTTCACCTATCAGCAGCGCGATTGAAAACATCTACCAGCTACTCGTAGTACAGTTCTCTCCTTCATCCCATACAACAGTGTCATAACTACCCACTCGCGCCAGCACTCTACCCTCTATCACTCCTCTAGCCAGCACCCTAGACTCACTATCCTCAAAGCGGTCGTCGTCACACACCCAGTGCTTATCTATAAGGCTAAACAATCTTTCCTTTGTTCTGCTCGCTGAGATAACTAACACACTCTCTATATCTCACAACGCTCTTCCACTCCGCGGCCCCTTGTCGATCGCTGTGCTCACATCCCACTTCCTCTTAGACTAACACACATAGTCCTCGTGTTAACATATGAGATATAAGTGTGAGTCATAGATCCACAGGCCAGAGTAATCCCTATCCGAAGAAATCACAGTGTGTGAACCTCCAGAGCATGCATAAATCAATACTTCCCAGTTCTTTGATATCACTCTTAACAGTGCAACATAGAGATTCATAACGCTGACACCTGTACGCATCTTTGGTACAAGTATTACAGAAGTCCTGTGTGATGTCCACCTGTCACCCGCTCATGTGATCATAAGCACAAATCATGTGTAAATATACGCAGAGTACGTATATAATATAATCTATCCTTATAACATGCGCTCTTTTTGTCATTGAGAGTGAAGAACTATGAAAAGGATGAGTTTTTTTCTAATCGACTAGTTGAGGTATGAGTGAGATTTGTGTCTTGATCTTTACACATGCTTCGATCACAATAAATTACTGTTCCCGCTTCCACCATTCAACCCATCGCTCGTACTCTTCTCTAGTTTTCTCGATCACCGTATGATCTTGCATACTTGCTGCACTCTGATGTACCTGTATTTGTAATATCTATTATGTCTCGGATCGATTCTGAGTTTAACTCACCTCTACTGAGTCTTATGTATTTATGGCCCATAGCTATAGCATCCTCGAGATCAATTGCGTCTCCTATCTAGACTTAATGCCAATCTGCTTGCGCTCATTCTCTAGGCCAATGGAATGGATTACCCCTCGACGCTATTTGCACCCCTTACACAGGGCGCCGCTCGCCTCCTACAGGGCACACCCGCCGGATCGTGGATACTGCTAGCCCACCGATTCGTTGTCCTCATTATAACTGTCCACATCAGTCACTAGTCCTGCTCCTACGCGTACCACATAGGGACCCTCCCATCCTCTACTACACGTTCCTACACCATAGTCACGGCATCTTCCCGCGCCACAACACTCCCGTGACAGACGCCTCGCATTCCCACACGCCAATCATCTAGTGGTGGTTGTTGGCTCTCTTGAACGGGAGCTTGAATAACCTGCACGCCCCCCCACCGGCCACCCCCACTGACACCTCCACACCTCGCTCTCACATAACATATAATCAAAGTGCCATACTCCTGGGACTAAAGACAAAGGGGATTTGTTTTGATGCCACCCACACATCTAAAACAAGCTGTAAAATCACTGCCGAAACTTCCCGTGCGCGTATAGCCCATCTCGCATATACCCCAGATCATAGCCATCTCCACTACCCAATACACACCCCACAAACCCCAAGAGACCTCTATCACACTCTTCATCTCTACTTTCTTAAACAATCTCATCGCTCTTTTGTCTTCTAGCCTGCCTCACCTTTCTCGTCAGACTTCATCGGCTCTTATAGCTCAGTCTCCTATCTCCAACTTAGGCGATAACCGTCCAGGCCGTCGAGAAGCGACTAATGCAGCAGACCATGTTTGTCCACAACTCAACTCGCCCTCCCAGCACACACACCACATATCCATCACTGAACATGCCACACCATCTCACATAGAACGCGAAGCCCTTATCCTGCCCTCCGTTGTTATAATCATCCCCCCCCACCCCTATCACATAGCCCCCCTCGTGCCTCGCTGTACACCATCTCCTCTCGAGCACCCACGCGTCCCTGATGAAGTGCTGTCCACTCACACTTCTCTAGCTCCACACTCTAGCGACGACCACAATACCCTACATCCCACGTCGCAACTGATACATATTCCACCTACCTAAGATACGAACCTCATGAGAGCGTCCAGAGTCGACCCAACTACGCGCTCGAATATCGTGAGGATATAAAATCAAATCAATACCAAAACTATGACACAACTCGAGCGTGAAGGTTCACCCTGCCCAGACAGGCCATCTTGTGTATACCTGATATAGGAATACTCCTCGCGTGACCCCGGCCGTAGCAGCACACTCTAGAAAGCTACTGTTAACATTCGATCATCGCACGTTCCCCCTCAACACACTCAAAGTGCTAGAATCCTATATAATCAGACCTTTCACTCTCCCTGCACTATAGACGACGCACGGAAACGGCCTACGGTGATGTCCATCACTACCATCGCCATGCTCGCCTGCGCTCATCAATCCATGTAGGATAGCCACCCAATTCCAATACCACAATACCAAACCCCAGACACGCACCCCCCACCTTCTGAGCACACAGAGCTTGAGAGAGATCCGACTGGATCCACCAGGCACAGTATCCGACTAGACATGAGACCTCTCCCCGTGCCGCAAACCTAACACACTCCCTCTCCTACCGCATCACAGCCCCCCGTGCCACAGGTCGTGTACACATACACACACCACCCAATTCTTTATCATAAACAGATAACAAAACTAGTACCTTCGCTGACAAGTGCGAATCGCCAATTAGCGCAAGCACAAGAACCCCAAGTATCGACCACACATGCACCTTATAAACGTGCTCCACATAATTCTTTCCGCAACATAGTCTAAGATCACACTATGCATATCATCTGATTAAGGCACCTCATGTCCTCGCGTGATAACTGTTGACGGTTGACCGCTAAATCTGAATAGAGATCGTATAAGAGCTCTATACTCTCACCCTATCTCGCTAGTCTTCCGCACGCCCACCTCCACTAACTCGTCAGCTCTCGTGCCATGATAGAGTATCATGCAGCGCTCACATCTGCGCGATAAGGAGCGCTGTACTCTCACTGACCTGAAATCTACTCTGACACACACAACTGGCCAACTATGATCTCCCTGACATCTAGCCACTCTCCTGCATCGTGATCTGCCCATGTTTCCACACATGAGTGTGACCCCAATGCGATGATGAACCCAATAGGCCCCATGACATGATACATCATAAAGCGATTCGGATACATCACATTTTCTCCGACATACTAGATACATTGTTCCTCTAGTTGCATGTTCGGCTGGAGTGTCTACTATGTGCCGACCGCATAGCACAGAGTTATCAATTGTACCCTCTGGATGCCTTTCTCCTTTTCTGTACCTGCTCAGTCCCCCACTCGACTCGTTATTAACCTAACACATGTGCCCTTCCAACTTCTATTTAGAGCTACGACAAACCGTACTATTTCGTTCCTCTGCACCTCGTGTACACATCGCCCTCCTCATGTCTTCAAAATCCTCGATTCTTTGCAACATCCTCTAAAGAGTATTGTCACTAGTGCGCTCTAATCACTCCAGAATAATGAAAATAGAGGTTCAATAGAAAAATTATCTCTCCCCCATAGATACACTAGTATGCTACATACGTACGCGACTACCTGTCTTGACTAAGTGGATAAGACTGTGCCCCGCCAGAAACACACACTTGAATAACACACTATGATAGTTATATCCCCTGTACAGTGGCAGAAATCGCGAAACTATGTGCTCCCTATCTCAGCTCCCAACAGAGATTCTCGCACACCAGTACTGTTCTTGTAAGTAGACACTTCTGCCCGAAGATGGCATTGTATGCTTTAAAGGGATACTAGTCTCCAGTCTGTTTGTTACATCTCCAAATAAACATGTCATTCATAGTCCTGTTTAAATGAAAAGCTCTTCTGTTCGCAGACGCTCCTGTAGGCGCTTCCTAGATAAGCTAAGTGTCAACTTGGATGAGGGGGGGTTTTGCCTTTCTATGTAATTTTGTGCCAAGAGCATACGCTAGAGCCTGCTCATAGGTAAATGTGGGAAGTGTGAGTCCTCGCCCGTCGCTACACAACATCCCCGCTCCTATAGTGAGCACGCCTCGCCGTGCCTCCCTGCCTCGCACACAGCACTCGTCCCCCAGTGCCAATTCTAATATTCACCCCCCCACTACCAGCACTGCGCTCCACTCAAGGTCCCTCTAGAAGTAGTTATGTCACCACCCCCCCCCGCGTATTCCCACACTCACCCAAGCGACCCATAAGACACTGATATATACTAAGCAGGCCTCCCGCCAAGAAGACCAATATTGCTCACTCTGTTGTGGCCAGAAAGCTAGTCATCCCTTCTCCCTGACGCGAGATGCTCCACTCCTACGAAGTAGACCCTCTTGTCATCAGAGCCTCACCCCCCCGCGATCTCCCGAACATAGCCGCTATGGTGCATAACGCAAATCCACCCCGCTTAGCCGATCGTATACATACCATAATCACGTCTGTGGGTAGCAGGGACGTGGTCATGAGGACTGTAGCAAGCACGAACGGTTCGTGGACAGCCACGAAAACGTACGCCAATATACAGGGTCCGGTCAAACTAAGACAGCTATCGAGTAATTAGGAACGCCACTTGGAACGAAACCTGTCTGATATGGACCTCCCTGTGGCAACAATACAGATGTAACCGGCTCCCGACGGACGTGCCGGCCGGCGTTTGCCCATCGGTCAATTCAATTATATGCGCGCTACACGTGGCCGGCAATTAAACAAGCACGCAGGCGGGGACACACCGAAATGGACAACGGCGTGCGCCCGTGACAGATTTCACCTGTATAAAGATGTAGCCTGGTGTGTGACACTGACACACAGATGCTCTGCTTGATACGAGTGTTACTGTATATCAAGAGCCCGTGACTGTGTTACAAGCTGTCCATCTCTTCGGACCCTGCGCGCAAAGCTTCCTTTACTCTATTGACCCCTTCAAGTCGGGACCTGATCCGTCAATTCCTAGGAATAATCCTCCCGTCTCGGCAGCTGTCGCACTCTCCCTAAAGAACAGGCCACGTGTCCGAGACTGCTGCATAATGGGTCAGGTGCTTTGCTCTATCGTCTCCGCGCACCGAGACATAACTGCCTACCATCATCAGCTATACCAAATCAACCTCCGTAAGAAGCGCTAAGGCTCTTACGGTCTCCTCATCCTAAGTGCATGGGTTTCCTCGGCCCACCGGGGCTTTTTCATGACCCAGCCGTTTTCTGATCGGTATCGTTTCAGACGCCTGATAAATAAACGTGAGCCGAAAAATGAAGACACAGATGTTCTCTATATGGCAAAACCGTGCGGCCAGCAGTCACCATACTGCTCACAAGTTCTTCGACCGGATCGGACCGTTTTGTCGCCGACGGCAAAACATCTTGAAGTGAAAGCTGACATATATTCCATAGATCGGTTTTCTTCGACGGAGATGTGCTTCCGCCAATGGGACGGGGGGCAGGGCTGTTCTCCACCGACTCATCGCGGAGAAAAGCCGCCCCCCCCCGCAGGCCCGTTTTTGCGGACGGCCGCAGAAACAGCGACAATTACCGGACCGGCAAACCGGCCGGTATTTGCGCACTGTGCTGGGGGAAGAAGCTGACCCTTAGAGTAAATCCTGAAGCGTTACCTGGAGTGCTGTTTTCTGCTGAAGATGTAGATTCTCACAAATTGTGGTGACTCACCACTACCCTTGCCACTAGTACACTCCACATCCACCCGCGCCTTTGCATTGCTTTACATCTTGGCATAGTTGGCAGGATTGATGGAGTGGAGAAGAACACAGATACTGCATGGTGGGAGAGGGAGTCTCATCATAAATCGTGTTAGCTTACCACCGAAGAAATAAGTGTCACAGAGTTAGATAAGATTGTGGCAACCCGTGCCAGAAAAGGCCAAAGTGGTCAAGAAACATTGTTAGAGGCGAGGCCACCATTAGAACAGAATGTGTTGACCTGGAGTTAACTGATACAGTATGGGTCTGGTGTTATCCAAATGCGAGTGGCCAGAGAGATATGTGAAGCTGGGAGCAGTGATAGACCAGAGGCTAGAAAGCAGAGAAATCCCTGGTGAAGATGCCCAGCGAGGTCAGCCAGCTAGAGAGTTTGAAGCGACTGAAGTGTAGGTGACAGCCACCGTATCAGAACAGACCTAGTCCCAGACTGAGGCAAGATGGCAGAACAGTAAGGTGGTGGAAGAACGAGGGGCGCTCCCACCCCTACTCTAGAGTAAAACGCAATAAATACGCCAGAGCCAAGTTTCCAGGCACAGCGGATGGGCTTCGGAGTGAGCACCATAATCCTGCGTAAAAGGTGCTAAGCAGTTTCTCCGCTCAATCCCGCCCCGCCTAAGCTGCACGCTCCCCATCAATTATAAACGCCTAACGCCACCCGACTCTCCACGTCACTCTCGAAGTATTTGCTAGAGAGAGCGGATAAAACCCCCGGCCCCCACACTGCGTGGACGAGTGCAAGAGCCTTGAGTAATACAGAGCACAGAAGTGAAGACATAGACAAGTGTACAGAGACCATACAGAGAGCTTACTGTATCGGGCTGAACGCACAGTCATCTACGCCAGAGACTCGCCTAATCTTAGACCACTGATAGGAGGAGTGAGCACAAAAGTCACACCCCCACGCCACCACCACCTCCGCCTCGCGCCTCGCCGCCAAGACCACCCGACCCCGCGCGTGTCAGCCCAGACCCGAATAGGTCCCACTCCCTAAAAACTAGCCATGGGAGTCACGCCAACGCCGAGCTAACCCCCGGAACTCACAACACAAGCATCCCAGCAACAGCCTCAGGTAACTCGCGCCCAACAACGTGCTCGCAGTATACCACAACTATGCTATGTCAAAACTCTCCATTGCACCACAGAGATCTGAGCTGTGTCCACTTAACGACAACCACGGGAGTCACGATGCCTTGCATACAGAGCATGGGAGGCTGATTCGGTTCCACACTCTCCCATGCTGGGGATCGTGGGTATCCGACGACTGTCATAACTGCTAACCCCAATGGTACCCATACGACCTCATCATGGATGTCTACGGGGATATCACGTTCAGATCCACTGGCCTGCTGACCGTGATACTGCAAGCATAGCTCTCTCCATTAGGACGCTACTGAGTGATCTTCGACAATGTGTCCAGTGCTCAGGGCGAAGAGGCTCTGTGACGCACGTCATAAGATACTCATTCCCTTCGCCGCCGTATAGTAGTCTAAGTGGAGCACGCTGAGCAATGCAGACAGTGCCCAATTGAGGAGAGAGATATCAGGCAAGTACCTAGTTGCTGCTAAAGTTGACGTACAAAGGAATATCGAGGATCACACGAGAATCTCGTGAGGCTGGCGATGCATATCGCTCACTAAGTGTATTAGGGATGAGTGCTCTCTACACTGATGAGGGGAACCACCTAAAAGAGCCGCCCCAGCCCTCGACAACCAGAGTCTTTTTGTGTGAAGAGCATAACTGATTAGAATCTAAAGCTCTTTATTGTGACATTATATTGAAGAATCAACATACGAACCTTTAGAGCGAGAGAAGAACGTGCCCTGACCAACACATAGATATCACAATCCCCCAGACCAGCTACTTCCACTCACTGCCCCGCCCTCTCTCACCAGATAATCGCTTACGTGAGAGTGCATGAAGTGAATTCGCTGTCACCCCCCTCCCACCAGATTAAGAGGAAATCCATAGGACCCCACAATCACCCACCCAACCCCCACCCCCTAAATACATTTATCCTACGATACCCATCGCCCCCCACGAAATTCAGGTGATAACAGCGTAAAAGAGAAAGGGAGGACAGTAAGCAACTCGATTGGAGCACATAGTTCACAAAGCCCAAACGACACACCCCACAGATCGCTAATACAGAAAGCGAACCCAGCACGCGCCCCCCCCCACCAACGAGTCAAAGGCACAGACGCGGCCATCACTCCCCCCAAACGATTGAACAACTATACTCACCGACAGATGATATACAAACGTCTCGAGTCCCACAGACATCTCATCCCCATTCTATGCTCCAGATCTACATTTCTGTATAGAGTCCTCTCACAGTTCCTAGCTCAGTTCTGATGTTGTATATAGATCTCGTTGACTGCCACGGTCAGAGAAAGGGCCGCTACACCCCATCCGTCTTACTCTAATAGCACAGAATATCTTGATCACCCAGGGAAGGATGGGAGATACGGTGTCACCAGGCCCCTACTCACCCGAAACATACTGAATGTTAAACGTAAAAGAAGACATAATGTGAGAGCTACACAACAAGGCGCATACTATGTCCCGAGAATCTCATCAGATGTCCTCCGCGATACACTAATAAAGCGAGTGTTTCTCGTCGAGTACACGCTCTCACCATACATCGTAAACCTTCAGGTGGGATTTTTGGTCGAGGACAAATCTCCCCTTGATCTATCATGATATGTATTGTCCACAAGTACAGTTGTGTGATGTATAAGCCTGGAAGCTCGCTATGTTGCGTACACATTAAAAAGTTCCTATTAATCAAACGCGCTGCACCCACAATACCTGCCCACTAATAACTCTCCTCCCACACCACCGGCCTCTGCCGCTTGCCATTTCTCCACTCGGCCATCAGCGCCTTCCTTGTTCCCCCCCCTGTTACCTCAGCCTGCAGGGAGATACACTCTGACGTACTGAACGGACAGTGGGCTGACTTCCATGCAGCTGAAGTCCCCCATCGTGTCCCTCAATGTATCTATGACAGTGATGAAGTTGACCAAATCTCACAACACACATTCCTACGAAAGCTCTCCATGTCTCTGTCCGTGGTGCGAGGTGCCATGAGCTACTAAATGTATGCTTTCTTAATATACTGTCCTCCACCCGACCTGTGGATAAATAAAATCCTCGCCACACTAGTAACTATTGTTACTGCTATACCGCCTCCAGATTTGAATCGTTCACCCTCATCATAGTCCGACACACATGATATCACCAGCTCATAACCACCTCTCCCAACTACCCCTCACCCCAACAGTCCCACAGATAGAGTAGAACTATGTCTATGAGAGCTATAAGGTACCGCCGAGTGCGTACCTCTGTTATATGGCCTCGTTCAGCCCACTCGCTTATATCTCTCGGCTACGCTCGGCCCATTGGCGTCAGGTAATGCCGCGCAACGGATCTTGCACCCGCCCTGCTCTGCTAGGGCCAAGCCACACTCGACAGTGCAAATTACGGTAATCCTCACTGCTCATACACTAGAGAACAGTGGTATTCGTCACGCACCCCACCCCTCCCACGCTCGGCGAATCACGCCGCCGGGCGGCGAGCTTCAGTCGTAACACATGCATCCATTATCTCAGGCGCACCATAAGACGCGTGGAGCTTCGCGCAACGTACTTATGGGGACACGGATCGCGGCGCCCCTGCCGCGCTCCGGGCCCCGCATACCACGTCCCGCCCCTTTTTCCTCACGGCACGGATTTGTGAGCGGGCATTGCAGCCGTCACAATAATCGCTCGGGCTAAAGTCTCGCCGTGCGTGATCACGCTACCCACTCCCCCAACCGAGCGACCCACGCGATATCGCCGCTGTATGTGAATCTCGCCTCAGACGAGTTCCAGCTCAAGCTTAGGACCCTCCCGTCACATGATCGTATACTGTGAAAACCACACCACTCATAGTTAATCCAACCCTCAGATCGCCGCCCCCACTGATATAAGGTTGTCATCGATATGATAATCGGATCTGAGTGACGTACGCCTTTATATGTATGTGAAATGCAGAGGTCGGACAGAGGCCGCGACCTACACAATATATGTAACCCCCTCTCTTGTAGTGCCTCCAAACATCTATCACTAGTTGGTAAGTCAAGCACATCTACATCTTTATTTTTGCGTTTCCGGGCAGCAATCCACGCTCTAACTGAGGAAACTCTATCTGCCGGCGTCTACGGCCACATTTCGACAGAATCGGTTGAATACTCACCACACGGGTCTACAGCGCTCACCATGCATCAAGGCATTGTGTGAGTCCGCGTAATAACGCTAGCAGACCACCTACCAGCGTAACCTTAGCACATGACTGATGTCCTTCTACACTGATTTGGAATTTTTCATTTCCGTTTCTGGACTGTACTGCAAAATATGCTCTGTGCCTGTCTCTGACAAATTTTATTAACTGATGCTTTGCTCACATATACAGATTTAAGCTCTCATTGTTCTGCTTAGTTACTTGATGGCACTAGGGAATGTATCTTTACGCATTCACTTGAAAATTTTTTCTCCCCAGGACCACAACATTATAACATGTCACTCTACATTGTTAAAAAAAATCCTGGAGCATTGGTACGATAAGAAGGCGAACATCTAGGGGGCCCTAACACAGAAACGCTAGCAGATAAATGGTGCCAGTACCATGTTCGCACGCCGGAGAGTACAAGCACGGCGTATGGATGCTTTCATCAAACTTCAACACTGATTCAAACTGAAAAAGGCCCAGCAAGAGCCGAAACGTCTGTTATTGTGGAAATCCTCATAAGACGTCATTCAGCAATGCATGTTTACCGTGGAGAGTTGCACTGATTGTTTGTACCTTTCCCATGTGAATAAAATATGTACAACATATTTTTTTCAAACATCTTGGAGTGCCATGGCTTTTCTATACATAATAATGAAACGGAAAATGTCTACCCATATATTGGTTTTGCCTCCAAATGGTCATAAACTAATGTACGTAAAGGAGTGTTCCCACAATAGATGTTGATAGCATATCGCTAGGAAGCCTACCTATTTTAGAGGTGTGCCTACCTACTACATAAGGACACAAGACAAGACTAAAGCTGGGTGCACAAATGGGAGACCCAAAGCCATCTTGGGATGCTCTTACAGTTAGAGACACAAGAGGGTTCATTACTTACCCACTTAGGGGGCGCTATGGATGGGTAGTTTGTACAGAGGTAGAAATTGGTAGGAAAATACTGGAAAAGTGAGAAGTTTCAGATGTTTGTGCTGTAAATTCAGCAGGAACGAGTCATGGCCGGAAGAAGTCATCATGGCAGTTTGAGTCAGATGGAGAAGAAAGGGGAAAGAGAACCACTCATTAGATAAGACATCTCCTGTGAGTCCCTGGATGTCAGTAATTATGTAGGTTAAATGGGCACTTGCATAGTAGCAGGGTACACTGTACACATGTCTCAAAGAGTTTGAGGAGAAAAAGGAGGCGGGAGGGATTACCACTGTATTAATACTCCACACCAAAACAGGAGGGGTGAGCCCACTACCAATTAACCAACGATTTCCACTTATCCCCCCTTTTTTCCTTAAACCTTGCCTAACCGGCCACATGAGTCAGGCTGAGCCACCCTTATGACAGTGCAGGCTCGGTCACTGTCATTTGCCCTAAGTAGGCTTAATGCACTGCCCTACAGGTTCCATGCAATGCCATACATCCTCTATATACACTGCCATACAGGCTCCGTGCACTGCCATATGGGCTCCATACCTTGCCATACATCCTCCATGTATTGCCCTACAGGCTCCATGCAATGCCATACATCCTCCATGTACTGCCATACAGGCTCCGTGCACTGCCATATGGGCTCTGTTTACTGCTATAATCTTCCATGCACTGCCTTACAGGCTCCATGTACTGCCCTACAGGGTCAATGCACTGCCATACATCCTCTATGCACTGCCATACATCCCGGTATCACTGTCCTACAGGCTCCATGCACTGCACTACAGGTTCCATACAATGCCATACATCCTCCATGAACTGCCATACAGGCTCAATGCACTGCCCTACAGACTCCATCCATGCATTGCCCTGCAGGCTCCATGCACTGACCTACAGGCTCCATGCACTGCCCTACAGCCTCAATGCAACGACCTTCAGCCTCCATTCACTGACAGACATCCTCCTTGCACTTCCCTACAGCATCCAATCACTTACCTACAGGCTCCATGCACTGCCCTACATGCTCTATTCACTGACCTACAGGCTCCATGCACTGCCTTACAGGCTCCATGCACTGCCTTACAGGCTCCATGCACTGCCCTACAGGCTCCATGCACTGCCCTGCAGGCTCCATGCATTTCCCTGCAGGCTCCATGCACTGCCCTACAGGCTCCATGCACTGCCTTACAGGCTCCATGCACTGCCATACAGGCTCCATGCACTGCCCTATAGGCTCCATGCACTGCCCTACAGGCTCCATGCAATGCCCTACAGGCTCCATGCACTGCCTTACAGGCTCCATGCACTGCCCTACATCCTCCCTGCACTGCCCTACAGGCTCCATGCACTGCCCTACATGCTCTCTGCACTGCCCTACAGGCTCCATGCACTGCCATACCTCCTCCGTGCACTGCCCTACAGGCTCCATGCACTGCCCTACAGGCTCCATGTACTGCCCTACAGGCTCCATGTACTGCCCTACAGGCTCCATGCACTGCCCTATAGGCTCCATGCACTGCCCTACAGGCTCCATGGACTGCCCTACAGGCTCCATGCAATACAGATATTGGCACCAAAATAAAATACATAAAAACCCCCCAAATTGCCCTACAGGCTCCATGCATGACTTACAGGCTCATGCACTGCCCTATAGGCTCCATGCACTGCCCTATAGGCTCCATGCACAGAGCTCAGCAGCGTGCGTGAGTCGTAATCCCGAGCAGAATGCCTCAATAATCTAGCAAATGCTGTGGTTTTACATGATTTGGAATTTTTAAATAAGTTTTGGATGAAAGCAAAATATGTTGTGCTGTCTCTGACAAAATTATTAACTGATTTTTGTCGGACTGATTGTATGTGCCTCTTGCATAGTGGTGATGGCCAAAGGGGAAGAATACTTCGCTCAAACACATGAAATTATTCCTAGGTCCAGATTATTGTGGTGCGATAAGAAGGCGAGGCATATAGTAGGTACCTATCAACAGAACGATTGTTAGGTTAAATGGTACCATGTTACGTGTTGCATGCTGGAGTGTTATCCAAGAAAGGTGGGTCGGGTGCATGTGTGAAGTACTTCTGCTGGGTCGGGTCAGCTGTTGCTTACTTTGCACAATACATCTGAGTACATACTCAGAAGGACCCCTGCTGGAGCCGAAATGTCTGTTATTCTGGAAATCCTCATAAGACGTCATTCAGCAATGCAAGTTTGCCTTGGAGAGTTGCAGTTTTGCATGTGAATAAAATATGTTCAACATTTTTTTTTTCATGCATCTTGGAGCGCACATCGGCTTTTTCTATTACTTTAAGGTGTTTGCGCGAAGTAATGTTGACGTGGGATCCAGCAAAATGGGTATTTAATCACTTTTCTTTTTGATTACAAAAAGTGAAGCCTGTGAGAGCTACGCTTTCTTTACCTGCCCTTAGTTACTTAAAAGTTACTATTAGGTCTCGTCCAGGAGCTGATCTGCGCGCTTGATGTTTGCACTTATTTTATGATGACAGGGGACATTGGAGGACGTTTGCAGGGGCTGGGGAGAAATGTTCAGTGTATGAGGCTTTCTGCTGTATGAGAATTCAACTTGTTGTAATGTAATTATCTTAGTAAACATTGCAGAAATCCTTTCTTACTCGCTCTGCTTGGGCCCCCTCTCTCTCCTCCCTGCAGCAGTTCATGACACAGCATGATTTGTTTATCTTCTGTCCTGAGCAGATAACAGGTAAGGAAGTCACTTCGTGGCCAAACCCCTTTAACATAGCAACACAGCCTGAAAAATGTCTGCCCATATATTGGCCTTGCCTCCAAATGGCCACAAACTAATATACTTAAAGGGGTGTCCCCACAATAGACTTTTATAGCATATCACTAGGATATGCCATTCAATTCTGATAAGTGCAGGTTTCAACTTCTGGGACCCACAACTATCTCTGGAACGTGCCTTCAAAAGTTATGGCTCAGAATGGGGAGCTGGTTCTGTTCTATGGAAGTTCTGAGTACAGCTGAACGGAGTGATCAACCGTACTCTGAACTTCTATAGAACAGAAAGGAGAGTCTTTACTAGCATGACTGGCTCTCCATTCTGGGGCACGTTCCCGAGATAAGTGTGGGTCCAGGAAGTGGGACCTGCACCCAGCAGACTTCGATGGCATATCCTAGCAATATGCTGGTGGGAAAACTCCTTTAAATTATATGACCCAAAGAGACCTTAAACTCAGTCTCTGGTGTGATTTTACACTGAAAAACTCCACAATCTTCATTCAAAGTTCCTTAGGTCCCTAGTTAACATTTTGTGGATTCTGAGGTGGCAGATGAGCCCTCGGCATCATGGCCTTTATGGGACTTGTACCACCCTCTGTAGCTACAATTTTTATTTTATATATATATATATATACTATATATATATATATATAATTAATAGTATACTATAGATTTTATATATATATTATATCTATATCATATATATATGTATATATATATATATATTAATATTTTATATATATTTATATATGAATATTTGATGGTGGTTGACTAATCAATGAGTTACTGAAATAAACTACAGAGCAATGATGGAAAACTCATGACAGAAAAACATAAGATGCCAGAAATGACAGTAGATTGTTTTAGTAAAATTTATCAAGTACCCTTCAAGCTTCATGAATCATTGATGGGAATTGGGATTGATTACAGCTACTAGGAAAATACCAACTTCTGACCAGACAGAAACTAGTAGTTGAGATAACTGGACATGTGATACACGACCATGTACAAAACTAATCAATATTCATGAACATCAGTCTTCAGTGTGGCAATCCTGACACTTAGGCGCCATGCTGCAGGGGTGTAACTCAATTGGTGGTGGTGAGCAGTGGTCTCCATGATACTGACGGGGTTCAACAAAACTTTTCCCCAAGGGAAAAAAACTCTATGGTGGCCCATGTAGTCCCTTGTGGTTTTTTAGATGAGTGAACACATGGTTTGGAGATGTAATGTTGGCTATATTGGTTGACAATTAGGTTTTAATAGCTTTATAGAAGAGGACAACTCCTGGGCTATACCTATAGGTAACATAACTCTTTGTTGCATCATCACTGTATTTTCCATTCCTGGCAGGAGATAAACGTAGATCAGAATTTGTGTACACGGCTGTGACCTAGTCAGTTTGAGTGAATAGGTTTGTGTAATCTATTGTCTGAGTCAAGGCTCTTCCTCTTTTCCTTCCCATAATTACATTGTTTTCTATTAAATTTCTCAATGTGTTACAATACTTTTCATTTACCAAAACTGGTAGGTGTCCAGCTGGGAAGCAATGAGCGATGTCACTGGGGATTTATTTACTGTTATTTCTATTGTTTTCCATTATTAATAGCATCCTGACATATTCTATAACTCTGCACACAAGCACTGGTCACATACATCGTGTTCCCCTCATTGGGCAAAGTCGTGTTTATAGATCCTGTGAAAAGACACATGGGGCGACATGTATGATTTTTGGCGCCCAGGTGCCAATTTTATTGATAGTAGCGTAGCATGCACATGAATCTATGAACCTGTTCTACTGTGGATCATAGATTTAGCGCTTTCTAGCTACTAAGCGACAACTCAGTCTCAGATAAACCACTTTTAAATTAGTCTATCTGTTCCTGCAGTAATGCGACTGATTTTGCCATACTAACGTCATAAATGTGTAGAATACTATGGTTGTAGTGCGACACGCCTGCTCATACATCGAGTGCACAGGGCTGCGCCAGTTGTTGGGCTGAAAGGGCGCCAGACTACTGGCACAGCCCCGGACATACATGTTGCCCATGGTGTCCCTACAGTTCTGTAGATGTTTCCACAAAGCAAAATATTCTCCTTCAGAGGCAATGCTCTTAGCAGCTTGGCGATTTGCCCCCACTTTTAATGACGTATAGAATGGGAAGCTCTCTGCTGGACTATTATTGATGTGTATGGTGGCAGCTGAACATTGTTGTTGTTGGTTTCCCATGACTCCATAAAAACTGGTGGATCCTGCGACTGTTCGCTGGTTGTACGATGAGAAAAAGTTGGGAAGATTCAATAGAGTTCTTCATCTGTATAAAAATTCACTGCATTTACAGTGACTGGAGTTTAGGTCTGCTGGCTGGGTCTTCAAAATTTGCAAGGAGATATGGCTGTTTAAAAGTCTACTGTTAGCTTAGATAGTGGAGTGGAAGAAATGATGGTGCAGCACACTGATGATGGAGGAAGGCCAATCGCCAGTAGTCCAGACTATGCAGTTGAAGAAAAATCAATTGAATTGACAAGTGTATCAAAATCAACTCTCCATTCAAATGTACAAAATGCACATAAAGATTAGTGAGAATAATCCTATGGTCCATGGGAATGGGATTATTCTCACTAATCTTTATGTGCATTTTGTACATTTGAATGGAGAGTTGATTTTGATACACTTGTCAATTCAATTGATTTTTCTTCAACTGCATAAGGAGTGCCGTGGGTTTTCTATATTCTAGATATCGGAGTAAGATGCGCAGTTGAGAGCTCCTAGGGAGACAGCTGAGAAAGGACATATGTGACGTTTGTACCATCTGTGACATCAGAGATTCCTGTGAGCAGAAACATGTATGACATCCATACAATTCATGTCATCCAAATGAGAAGCACTGGTACAGTGTTGTACAGAGTTTTGTAGACACAGAAAAATATCAGCAGCACTCTACTCTAAGACACAGTCAAAGTAAATGTAGGAGCATGCTACTTTTTGGATACATGAACATTTTAGGTTCTTAGTGCACATTTTGAATCAAAACTGAGAGAGCCCATCCACCACAACAAGGTGACAAGGTTCCGGTGGGAACCTACACTAACATTTTACCTCCTTTGGTGCCAGTTCAGACCTCCATGTTTTCAGGGAGTGAGGGTCCCAGTTACATTCTGCTCTGATTAAAAACAGTCTGTGTGGATGGGCGTATTGCACAACCAAAATAGAGGCAGCCAATCCCCCAGGCAAACAATCCAAAAGTAAAAATAAAAACTGGACAGCACATCCTAAACAATTTGGAAGAAAATGATGTAGGTGCACGCTGGCGTGGCAGCAAAGCAATGCAAACACAGCGTAATATCAGCATCACTCAGTGTAGGTCATCTGAACTGAGGTCACCTTGTTGTGGTGGATGGGCTCTCGCAGTTTTGATCAAGAAATGTATGTTAAGAACCTCAAATTTTCATGTATTCAAAAAGTAGCAGAAATGCATTTTAAAATAATTCCTATGTTCACTTTGTTTCTTAGCATTTGTAGAGTACTGCTGATATATCTTTGTGCTTGCACTGCTTTGCCGCCCCGCGGGGTTGCACCTATATAATATTCTTGAAATTTCATGACCGTGTCTGTTTAACCCTCGCCACCGAACTCTGCCCGTATTTAACAACATAAATTGCACTTTTAGTCTAATGCTGTTTTCTCAGTCTGCCAGATTCTGCTAACAAAGACTGAATGAGTTCCCTGCTGAACCGTCTGCTGCTGCTGTACTTGTCTGGAGTGGCAGTGTGAATTGGGGACAAGGTGTTATTGAAAGCTGTCTGCACAATTAGGTGTTATGAATGTCACGAGCGGTCCATATCACACTAGGACTTGAGTCCTGATCTTCCTATTTAAAGGGGTTTTGCCACAATCTCTTTCATACCTTGCATCCAGCTTCTCAGCTTGTGAGCCCCCGGGGGGCCCCCCCACCCCTAGAAGGGGGGGCGTGTGTTATTTGTTTGAAATTGCATATCATGTGACCCAGAGAGATGACATCACCAGGGCTTTCCTCTCTATATTTGAAAGAAGGTCTTGTTTATGTAAATCAATTGTGAGTAGCTACACTGTCAGCTCAGAGGTAATCATTTTGCTTTACAGTCACAAGGGTCCTTGGTTCATATCCCTGCAGGAACTTAACTGTGGATTTTTGTTCCCTCTTTCAATCAATGCACAGACCTCATTGAGGTTTTTTTTTATTATTTGCACTGTTTGCCTATTACAACTTGTCAAATGGACAGGTGTAGAATGACAGCCACCCGGGGTTATTGTACACTCAGTAGCTGCCTGAGAGAGATAGATATATATATATATATATAGAGAGGAGAGAGTGATGTACTGAGATGTGCGAACAGGACTGAGGAGCTCACAGCCTGGTCGTATCCCCTGGGAGACGAGCATTAAACCATGTGATCACTAAAGGAGCAGCTAGACAAAAACGGTGCAAGATTTTTTTATTAATTGTATGAATGGTGATAAAATGTTTATTTATTTAATTTTCAACACTTACCACTCAAGTTTACTTCACTGGCCAAAAACCCTTTTATGGTACCCTGCCATTCGTTCTTGCTGGTGATAGTCTCTGACTTGAACTTGAACTTGATGTCGTGATTGCCACTCTCCCCTCTGCCAATCCTTCACTGGGCTTACCCATTGCCAGCGAATTCATTTCAAAGCTACTAACCATGACTACAAGGCTCTCCATGACCTCTCCTCCAACATCTCAGCCCTAATTTCCAAATATATCCCCCACGCACTCTCGCTCCTCCTCTGGACCTTCTCCTCTGCATCTCCCCCTTATCAGCTCCTCACTCAACCGTCTCCCAAGGACCTTCTTCCGTGCTATCACCACACTGGGAACTCACTGCCCCAAACATCAGACTCTCATCCACTTTCACAAGCGTCAAAGCAACCTGAAAACCCATTTCTTCCAGGCTTGCCTATAACTTTCACCTAAAATTGGTCACTATTCCCTCACTGACATGTCTACCCCCTCACCTCCTGTCTCTTTTCCCCCTCCTTGTGTTTGTACAGCCCTCGCGGGTAGGGTCCTCTCTCCCTCTGTCGTGGCAATTGTCATTATCCCTTTCACTGTAAAGTTTGATTAGTAATGTATGTAAACCCCCTCGAATGTTACAGCGGCCCTGGAAATCAATAGGCGCTTATAAATAAATAATAATAATAATAATAACTGATGTGCTTATTCTCTATAGTCTTGTTTGGTTGCCGATTCCTGTGCTTTTCCTCTGACTTTCCTTTTGACAGGATTTTGTACTGGGTTGCCCTCTCTGGCTTTTGACGTGTTATGTCCGACCTTCTGTTTTGTTTGTCTTGTCTGTTCTGTGTTTACATGTACTCACGGTAGGGACCGCTGCCCAGTTGCTGCCGTCCATTTAGGGTTGGATAGGTAAGAAGGCAGGGAGTGGATTTGGTAGCCTAACGTCATGGCTCACAGTCTGGGCGACATGTATGAATTCGATTTTTTTTACTTGGCGCCGACACTCCAGATTTTTGTCGCATTACATAGAGCATATTGCGCAAACTTTGTATGGGAAATAGAGTGTAATGCACCAAACTTGGCGCACTAAGGTCTATGTAATGCGCCAAAAATCTGTCGTATTCTACACTCTTCTATATCTATCTAGAACTGTGGTGTCGGGCCAAGTAAAAAAAAAGTACGAAATTCAAATCCATATATGTCGCCCTCCTTAATGTTTCCAATGCTCAGATTCTGAGATTCTGAGAGTGTAGAATACGACAGATTTTTGGCGCATTACATAGAACTTAATGTGGCAAGTTTGCCGCATTACACTCTATGCCCATACAAAGTTTGGCGCATTAAGCTCTATGTAATGCGCCAAAAATCGTATTCTGTCGTATTCTACACTCTTCTACATCTATTTAGAACTGGAGTGCCGGCGCCAAGTTAAAAAAAAGTACGCAGTCGAATTCATACATGTCGCCCTCTGTCTGTTCCCTTCTGCTTATTTGCTCTCGAGGTCCCTAACATTAAAATTTTTGGATGTGCTGACCAATGTTTATTTTTGTATTACAGAGTATTACACCCTGAAAAGGAGCTGCTGACTGTGACACAAAGTCTAGCCCTGAAGCAAAAGAGAATGAGTACTGGACCTTCGGACTCACTGGAGATGTGTGACCACAACTGTATGATGCATTAGAACCAGAAGTTCAAGGGGTTTTGCCACGAAGTAAAATTGACATGGGAATCTTGCAAATGAAATAATAAACATTTTCACCATTCATTATTATTAAAAATTCTTGACCATTTTTCTTTTAGCTGCTCCTTTAGAGATCCATTGTTTACAGCTCGTCTCCAGGGCTTCTCACTCCTGGTCGCACATGCTCAGACATCACCTCTCCTCTCAGGCAGCTACTGCGTGTTCAAACCCCGGGTGCTATCATTCTACTCCTGTCCTCTGTCCTCCTTAGGGGCCATTTACATGGCAAGTGACAAATATCGGTCGGTTACACGACTGGCCTTTGCACTGTTTTGCGGCCGTCCCTACGGCCGCCAGTGGGGGCGGATTTTCTCCGTAATGAGCGGAGAAAAGCCCTTCCCCTTCACATTGAGATGCACATATTCCGTCCGGGAACCGGTTGGAAGAATGTGCATAAAACAATGTTTTACGGGCGGACCGCGGGCGGCAAAACCACCAGGCGGAAAACCCGTGCAGTGGGAACTGCTGCACGGGTTTTCCATAGAGCCCCGTTCTGCTCATCTTCCGCCGGTTTTTCAGGCGGTCTGCAAAACCGCAAACCGCCTGAAAAACCCGGCGAAAACCCATGCAGTGGGGACATGCCC
This sequence comes from Phyllomedusa bahiana, assembly GCA_025379985.1. Taxonomy (NCBI): domain Eukaryota; kingdom Metazoa; phylum Chordata; class Amphibia; order Anura; family Hylidae; genus Phyllomedusa; species Phyllomedusa bahiana. The sequence goes on along the minus strand of JAODAL010026705.1, from coordinate 24,236 downwards.
TTAGTAATTAGTCAAACAGTGCAAATAAATAAAAAAGAAATCTCAATCAGGTCTGCGCATCGATAAAGAGAAAAGAAAAATCCACAGGTTTGGTTCCTGCAGGGATTTGAACCTAGGACCCTTGTGCCTGGAAGCAAAAATGTTACCTCTCAGCTACTCACAATGCTTTACATAAACAGACCTTTCTTTGACTAGAGAGAGGAAAGGCCTGGTGATGTCATCCTGCTGGGTCACATGATATGCAATTCAAACACATCACACACGCCCCCTTCTGAGCACACAGAGCTGAAGAGCTGGATGCAGGAGGTATGAAATGAGATCGTGGCAAAACCCCTTTAATATCACATATTCAGAACTGTTCCAAGATTGTGCACCTGTTATTTTACTGCCAAAACAGAGTAAAAAGCCTTCTAGAGTTTTGCAAAGACTGTGTCCTTCTGAGTTATTGCCGTGCCATCCTCTCATACTGACATCAGCCAGCATGGGTTGACATCACACCTCCCCCTACTTGTCCCAAACAACTGAGCCATACAACAAAGTCAGTTTAGAAACCTGTGCATCAGCGCTCACTGCCATACAGCTGGTTTTAGGTGGTCATGATGTGGATAGATTTGAGCATCCAAATTGTACCACCCATGGCTTTACTTAACAGGGTTCTCCGTGTCTTTTTATTTTAAAGGGGTGTTCCTGTTCTTTAAAATGAATGTTAAATGGGTCCAAGTTGGGGAAAAGAAGTAAAGGCATCCTTACCTCCCAGTTTTCTGCTGCTGCCGATTTGTAGCGCCCTGGGATCTGCTCCTCTTCATTTTCTGTGCCATGTTTCATCCAACAGCAGAGGCTCACGCTTTATTCACTCATTATGGAGTGCGAGCTGTTGGATGCTGCACAGCACAGGAAGTGAAGAGTAGTGGATCCTGGCTGAGGCATTACAGAATGGCAGTAATGAGGGACTGGGAGGTAAGTATGCCTTTTAAACATTAACTCCTAAACAACCGCCCACAGTCTTTCGATGGCGGGCATTTCAGGTCGTTTGTCTGCAGCGACGGCGCTGCAGACATCAGAGTTTGCGGCTCCCGGTGCCGCAGCAGCGCTGAGAATGGGGCTGTACTACACAGCCCTGATCCCAGTGCAGCTCCTGCAAGCACCGAGGAGTGGGGGAACCTCTGCTCCCCGGTGCTTTAACCCTATGATTGCCGCAGTTTGTCACCGCAGCACAATCAAAGGGTTTCCCTGCTCTATCGGGTGATCGGAACGCCCAGTGACCTGACGGAGCCCAGGGAACGGCTGCACAGTCAGCCCTGGGGAGCTTGAGTAGCCCCAGAGCTGTCTGTGTAACAAGCCAGTGATTCAAAGGGGAGACTGGTGCTTGTCCTGATCAATGCCTGTGTCAGAATGTCACATATTATAATCTATTAGCATATATCAATATGCTAATACATTACCAAGTGTAAAAAAAAAAAAAAAAAAAAAGTAAAACAGTTCTCCCTTCATGGGATTTAAAAGAAATTCAAAAACATAAAAAGTGTAAAAAAAATAAAATAAATAATAAAATAAAAATAAATATTTACTAAAAAATAATTGTGCATATATTGCACACAAAAAACCTACACATATTAGGTATCCACACGACCGTAATAACCTGTAGAATTAATGTAATAAGTTATTAAGTGTGAAATGTGAATGGTGTAAAAAAAAAAAAAATGTAAAAAATGTCTGCAATTATTTATAAGTGAACTTAAACTATTCCCCCATAAAGAACAACTTGTCTTGAATAAAACCAGGCCTCATCCAACTGCGTCATTGAAAATATAAAAAAGTTACAACTGTTGAAACGCAAGGAGGCAAAAACTAAAAAAATGTTCTGGTCATTAACTACTTTTCAGGCGTTCGGCTTAAGGGGTTAATATTTAAAAACTGGTAAAAAAACTTTACATGTAAAAAGACCTACAGAAACCCTTTAAGGTAAAACTGTGGAAAGTCTGGGTATGGCAGCCACAATATGGATGCTAAATGTGTTTGCAATGTGGCCGTCTGCAACCAACTTGTGTCACACATACACTACTCACAAAAAGTTAGGGATATTTGGTTTTTGGTTAAAATTTCGGGTAACCATAAAATTTCTTGAACATTTTTTAAAATGCACTAAATGAGACCATCTCTTAACTTGTCCAGTTGTTTCAGTACTCTGCTCTGCACTGATGAAGAGCAAAACCCGAAACAGCTGCTGTATGCAGATGAGTGATACTAGCTTGACTAATATCCCTTTTGCTTTCCAAAGACTCAGTGGGTCAAAAGCAAATTGAGGATTTGTTTACATCCAATAGAGGGCGCTTGAGCTTCTCAGCTCCTTTCCCATAGTACTTTTTGCACAACTTGCTAATCTCTAATAAGGAGCTCAATGGCAAAATTCCCAACAGGTGTTTGATCACTGAATCACCCAATAAATTTAGGGGATCAATTTGAATTAGGATTTGAACAGTCGTCCTCATCATGCTGTTCACATTTTGACATCATGAGACCAAAACAACACCTTACAATTAATCAACAGTACCTCGCCATTGCGAAGTTTCAAGCAGGATGCTCTCAGACAGAAGTGGCCACTGAGCTTAGACTGTCATCAGCAGGTTGTAACAGAGATACAGGGGACTGTAAGGTGTTGTATTGGTCTCATGATGTCACAATGTGAACAGCATGATGAAGAGGATGGTTTAATTCCCAATTAAAATTTATTTATTGGGCGATTCAAACACCTGTTGGGAATTTTGCCATTAAGCTCCTTGTTACAGATCAGCAAGTTGTGCAGAAAGTCCTGTACATTGAACAGATGGTCAAATGCATTATAAAGGTAAGAGATGGTCTAATTTAGTTCATTAAAAAAATGTCAAGAAATTTTATGTTCATCCTGAAATTTCAGCCAAAAGCCAAATATGCCTTACTTTTTTGTGAGTAGCGTATATACTGTATCCATATTGTATAGTGGGAGATACCAGTTGTATTATTCCAAGATGGCACTAGGGAATTGCTGTATGTGATGTAATGCCCTGCTTGGGTTCACAGGTGGTAAAATTGCACTTAGAGTATGTAGGACACCTGCTCTAAGTTCCTTGTACTGTATATGTCAAATGTAATAAATCAATATGTGCATCTGACAAGAATGTGTATGTTAATGTATGTGACTTAAGAGCCTGAGGTCTGGAAATATTGCTGCTAAGAGCTGATTTACTGGGACATAAACTAGGTCCATCCTGGGAATATCAGAACACAGCGATGAGTACTATGAGTAATTGCATAACTTCTTCCTAATATCTTAAATCTCTTGCAGCAAAAGGGGATTTCCTTTTTCAACTGTCTTTTGACGTCGGGCATTTCAGGTCGTTCGTCTGCAGCGACGTCTTTTGGCGTCGCTGCAGACATCGGAGTTTGCGGCTCCCGGCACCGCAGCAGCGCTTAGCTCAGGGCTGTACTACACAGCCCTGATCCCAGCACAGCTCCTGTGAGCACCGGGGAGTAGGGGAACCTCTGCTTCCCGATGCTTTAACCGTTTGAGTGCCGCGGATCGTCATTGCAGCACAATCAAAGGGTTACCCTGCTTTGTCGGGTGATCGGAACGCCCGGTTACCCGACAGAGCCCGAGGAACGGCTGCACAGTCAGCCTGGGGACCTAGAGTAGCCCCAGGGCTGTCTGTGTAAGAAGCCAGTGATCAGGGCAGACTGTGTGCTGCCCTGATCACTGCCTATGGCATACTGACACAGATTATAATGTTATTAAGCATATATGAATATGCTAATACATTACTAAGTGTAAAAAAATAAAAAATTAACACATTTCTCCATTCAGGTATTTAAAAAAAAAAAAAAAAAGTAAAAAACATAAGTGTAAAAAAAATTAAAAATAAAATACAAAATAAAAATAAATAATAAAAAATAATTGTGCTCACATTACACACATAAAAAACCTACACATATTAGGTATCCACACGACCGTAATAACCTGTAGAATTCATCTAACAAGTTAAGTGTGAAATATGAATGGTGTAAAAAAAAATGTAAAAAAACAAAAAAAATAAACAAAATTGGAAAAAAAATTCTGCAATTATTTATAAGTGAACTTAAACTATTCCCCCATAAAGTGCAACTTGTCCCGAATAAAACGAGGCCTCCCCCAACTGCGTCATTGACAAAATACAAAAGTTACAACTGTTGAAACGCAAGAAGGCAAAAACTAAAAAAATGTTCTGGTCATTAACTACTTTTCAGGCTTTCGGCTTAAAGGGGTTGTCTCACTACATTGATTCATCTTGCCTCAGTCCTGTTTTCTTGGTTTCACTTTGAATTCAGGGGCGTGTTTACTGGCTTCTATTAGGCTGCAGTAGAAGCCAGATCTGTAGCTATAGCAACCAGTGCTGGCAGCCTATCAGGAGAGATTGAACAGGTCTGTAGCTATAGCGTCCAGCACTGGCGGCCTATAATAAGAGATTGAACAGGTCTGTAGCTATAGCAACCAGTGCTGGCAGCCTATCAAGAGAGACCAAACAGGTCTGTAGCTATAGTGACCAGTGCTGGCAGCCTATCAGGAGAGATTAAACAGGTCTGTAGCTATAGCGACCTGAGGAGATGATGCAGCACATACAAGAGGGGATATCTAGGAATAGGTAGGACACTGTTAATGGACATATATTACAAAGTGAATTGTTTTTGCAAGATCTTTAATATAAAAAGCAATCCTTGTAGTGAGACAACCCCTTTAAGGGGTTATGCTTTTTCTCTCTTGTTGTGGATGTTGTGTTGTGAAATAATGACCAAACATCTTCCTCCAAGAGCATTCATTAATTGGGTATCTGATATTACTTACTATCATCTGGACCGAACTTGGTGACTGTTCTCTTAGGGCTTGTCAATGCAAAAGCCCCAGTGGACACCCTGTATACATAGACCTCAATGCATGTAGTCCGTTAGGGCATGGAGAGAGAACTGTATAACAACATCAAATTGGTTGAGACTCATCAAGAACAAAGCACTATTATAGGGCAGGCGCAAGGGGCAATCGCCCAAGGGCTTAGCGGCTTCCATATCCAGTAACCTCCTGCCCTTCCCTGAGAATATATTATTTTTAATGTGTGGCAGAAGAGCTTTTCGTGTTAGTTTTATTTTAGAGGGATTTTATTATAAAAGCTTCCACTGTCTGCACCTAGGAGAATTATGGTGGCTGCGCTGGCATATTTAAGCCCTTAAGGACTCGGCGTTTTTTGTTGTTGACACGTTCGTTTTTCCCTCCTCGCCTTCCCAGGGGCATATTTATTTTTATTTTTCCCACCTACATAGACTTATGGGGCTTGTTTTTTGGGCGGAACAAGAGGGTCCCTTTCTAAGGGTGTTATTCACTGAACTAAAAGAATAAACTGGAAAACCGCAAAAAAATTTCCCAAAAAGGGGGACAAATTTTAAAAAAAATTATTTCCGCCATTTTTTGCGGTTTTTTTTTGCTTTTACCCGTTAAATTTTCCGGAAAATATAATGTTTATCGTATTCTACAGGTTAAACACGCCCCAAAAACCCCAAAAAAGTAGGGTTTTCCGTTATGTTTTGGTACCAAAAAAAAAACCCAAAACATTTTCATTTTTTTTAAAATTTTGCGCTGCGGGCGCCATTTTGTGCCCCCTAAAAAATTTTTTGGGGTGCAAACCCCTACGGACGCCCAGGGGAAGGGTCCCTTTTTTTTGGGGGCCCTGAAGTTGTACTTTTTATTGCAAACAGTTTGGAATGCATGCAATTTTTTTGGATCACTTTTTTTCCCAAATTTTTTAAGGGGAAACTAAATAAACCAAAAACCCCCCAAAACAATTTTTTTTATTTTTGGTTGCGGGGTTTGGAAATTTTTTAAAACATTTTGGGGGTTTGTTTTTTTAACGAATTTTTAAATAATTTTGTTTTAAAAATTTTTTTTTTTTAACCCCTTTTTTTGATTTTTCCCCCCGGAGGGGGCCGGCGAAGAAACCAAATTATGTTTTTTAAAACATTAATTTTAAAAAAAAATTTAAAAATTTTTTTTTAATTTGGGAAAAAATTTTTTTTGGGAAAGGGGGGGGTTTTTTGATTTTTTGGGAAACTTTTTAATTCCCTTTTTTTTTTTTAAAAAAAACCCCTCTAAAACTTTAATTTTTTTTTTTTACTTTACCACTTCACCACAAGGGGGCACGAAATTTAAAAATAAAGCCTAATCATTGCAACAAAAACATCTACCGGGTCTTGTGAATAACGGAAAAAAAATTGAAATTTTTTTCAAAAAAAGTGAAATTTTAAAATTTTTCACCCCCCATTTTGCTTTAATTCCTTAAAAACACTTAATGTTTAATAAATTTCCAAAATGCTGTTTTGAATCCCAAAAAGGGTTTAAGTTCTTAGATGAAGTAAATTTAGGGGGTATCAACATACGGGCCCCAATCAAAATTAGAACTGGACAGGCCCAAAAAAAAATTTGTATATTGCAAATTTTTTTAAAAAATTTAAAAAACTACAACAAAAATTTTCTAACCCCCCAAATTTAGAAAAAAAAACCCAGACTTTAAAAAAAAATTATGCCAACCAACATAGACAAAGGGTGATTCTATTTAATAATTTTTTTTTAATGGAATAACTTACACATAGAAATTTTTTTAAATTTTTTGAAAGTTTACATTTTTTCCCCGAAAATTTTAAAAATTTTTCCCACAAATAAACAAGGATTTTTTGGCCCAAAATTTTCCCTTACTATCTTAAAGCACAAGTTTTACAAAAAAAAATCTCTGAATCCCAGGAAGGTTTAAAGTGTAAAAAAAGTTTATTCTCACATAAAGTGCCCACTTGCCGGTTTTAAAAAAATGGGGCCCCTTTTCAAAAGCCAAAACGCCCTCCACCCGTAAGGGTTAAAAGTAGTGTAAAAGTATGACCCTTTCTACTGCAACCCAAGTTTTTGGAGCTTTCTAGTTCCCCCACATCAACCGGGCTAAAGAAAAACCACATTTAATTTGGTCTGGCTTTTTCCAGCAGTAAGGGCGTCCAGTTTTTCCCCGTCCCCCCGGTAAAAAATGTTGTAGAAGCATATAGTTGTGGTGTAATGCCCCCAGAACGCCCCCACATCTTAGGCGCTTTACAAAGTGCCACATACACAGCAAAATTCACCTAATTTTGGAGTGCGCCTGCTCAAAAATATCTAGAAAAACCGGGCTGAAAACAGTTTTTGGGCTAAAGGAAACCAAAAATCCCAAGCGGCCCCCCCGTACATAAAATTTGCCCTTTATTTCTGGGGTTTTTTCATGGCTAGCTATTTGAGGGGTTCTTTGCAGCTTTGTTTAAAATTCCCTTGGAAAACCCCACAGGCCCGGGTTTTCTGGCCCAAAAATTTAGCCCCAAAGTAAGCTCAGGGCCCACACCCCCCATTCCACTTACTCAGCCCCTACAAAAATTTTTGCAAAAGAAGGGACAAAAACCACCAAGAAATGCCCACAGATTGATTTGTAACACCCCTGGACTGATTGCGAACGCTCTCGGACTGCCCGGGAGTGCCATAACCACCTGGGAAAAGCCCAAACCAACGGGCAAAACCCCATTTTTTGGGTTTTTGAAAAACAAAAAACGGTCAGCACTTTCGGTTTTGAAAAATAAAGAATAGGGGGAACACTGTTGTGGCCTCTGCCCCCTCTATAGGCTTTTAATCAGATCGGGTTTTATATTTTGAAATTTTTTCTAACCCGAAGTTGGGGGTTTCTGAACAGACACCAAGAGAGGGGCAATAAAACCCGGAAGGGGAAAGGGGTTTAACCCGGGGATGGGGGCCCTTTAAGGTTTTTTATCAAAAAAGTTCCAAAGCCCGCAAATTAAATTTTATATTTCAAAGTTCAAAAACTTTTTAAAAAATTTTTCTTTTGTTAACCCTTTTATTCTAAAGTGGCTCTTGGAAAAAAAAATTTTTTTCCTTTTACTCCCACCCACCCCGGGGCCCGCCCTTTCTTTTTTTTTTAAAACGGATGTGCTGACCCGATTCTGTTTTTTTTGACTGTTTTTTGGGGGGGGGGCTAGTCCCCATCCCGGTTTTTTGTTCATCCGCCCGGGCCCCAAGGCTTTTTTTAAACAATCAGGTTTGCAGTTGGAAACCTTCTAACCCTGAAGGGGTGGGGGGGGCTAACAGAGAAACCCCCAGAGGTAGCAAAACATATAGCGTAGGGTTCCCCCCTGAAATTGGTATCACCTTGCGCGGGGGGGTTTCTTTTAAAATTTTTTCCCCCAAAAAAACCCAAAAAGTTTTTTCATATATTTCATAGTAGCAGAAATGCTTTTTCAAAAAATTGAAAAATTGGTTTGCGGGCCACCAGAAATCATTTCGCAGACTGAAGGTGGCTTTTAGGCAAGATTTAGAATATTGCCTGTCTCTTTCTGATTTATTGCTTGGTCTTTTCTTATGATTGCTTATCATTTTACTTGTTTTTGACATCTCCCTGCAGTGTATGTTGGTGCAACATAAATAAAAACGTTTAGTATAATCGTCCCTTTTGCAAATGTAGTTCTTTTCACTTTTCTAATGCAAGAATCTGGAAGACGTTCACTAATTAAAGGGTCTCTGAGACTCCGAGGGACAATGGCATTCCTCAGCAGTAAGATAGGATCTGCTATTTGGGGCTATGATATCAGCTGTACTCATTGTAAGCTAGCTTTTCTCTCCAATCATATTTTACAAGAATCATAAAAACAAAAAACCCTTTTTTTCTCCGTTTAACCCAAAAGGGCCCCTGTTCTCAATTTCATTTTCCGTTTTCAAGGGGACTTTTAAAAAGAAAATTTTTTGGCCCTTTAAATTTTAATAACAAAAGTCACACACAAGGCCCAGAATAGTTTTTGTTCTAGATCAACAAAACCCCCCCACGGGCACATGACCCCAGGGGAGTCGCAGTAAATGTGACTGATAGATACTGATCTCTTTGTGTCTGATATTTATTGTCTGAAAAGGGAGATAGTAATCTACTTGCTGCTGGACACTTTTGGCAGAGCGCCCTGGACATCGTGACAAGGAACTGGGAAATCATGTATTTTCTTGGGTATCAAATTTTGCCAAAAGGGGCCCTGGAAAGGGGGTTTAAAAAAACCCCATTTTTTGGGCAACCCGTTAAAAGGGAAAAGGTTTTTTAAAATTTTTTTGTGTTTTTTTGCAATTTTTTTTAAATCCCTTTTAATATTATGTAAAAATCCTGAAATCCTGCAGTTTATACTTTGACCACTAGGCCTAATAATAGAAGGACACTTTCCTATTCTGTAGAAAAACCATTTAAGTAATCTCCTGATTATTAAAATGTGTCCTATGTAGGGAGGCCATAGTTTGGGGCCCCCAGGGAGGTAAAACAGGTCCCAGCGGAGGTAGGGAGGTTTGATAGATTTTGGGCCTAGGGAAAAGGCAATAGTTAAAGGGCCCCAGTTAGGTAGGCAACCCCCCCGGTTTGGTAGGTACTGGGATATAGCCCGCAGGGGACTAAGTAAAGCTGTTTCTAAGTCCCAGGTACTAATAGGTTTGGGGAGTATGTGGGTCCGTTTTGATAGGGAGGTAGGGTAAAAAATGGGGCCCCCCGATAGCTAGGGAATTTTGGGAATAGTTTGGGGCCCACATACAGAAAGGGAGGGAAAGGGTAAAGGGGGGGTTAAAATAGGTAGGTAAGGGAGGGGTTTAAAATAGGGTAAGGGCCCATAAAGGGAGGGAGGTAGGGTAAAGGGGCCCCATTTGGCAGGCAGACAGGGAAAAGGTAGGGGGTAGGGGCCCATGTAGGTAGGGAGGTAGGGGAAAAAGGCGCACACAAAAAGGGAGGCAGACAGGTTTTGGTAGGGTTTTTAGGAGGGGCCCTTTTAGGTAGACGGTAAGTAAAGAGACCCCCAAAAGGTTTGGGGGAAAGGGGAAAGGGGCCAAAATGGCAAGCCAAGGGAGGGTTTTTGGGGCATTGGGCCCTTAACAAAAAGAAATAACTTACTTACCTCTCTCCAGGATCTACCAACATGAGAAGCACCCGGCCAGTCTCTGTACACAGCGCCCGGGCGGCGGATTGTTTTTGATGTTTACATTTCCCCCGGCCAAAGTCCAAACCCGTGGACCGTTTCCGGGTAGGCCTTAATTTTAAATGGTGGGTTAGGGTTCAAAAACCGGGATCCCGGGAAATGAATCCAGGACACAGCCCCGGGGGGTTCAGGGAGGTACAGGTGGGGGGGTGCAGAAAAAGGGAAAGCTTTCTACCCGGGGCCCCAAGGGGCCACGAACATAGGGTGCTTGTCCCAGGTGCCCCAAGGATGCATGCCCGGTAGCAAATGCTACGTGTGCTACCCATGCTAGCAATATGGAAGTGATTAATGCCATGCCAGTTAGTCCATCTACAGACAACTGTTTCGGGGTGTTGTCCCAGATAAGTGAAAGGCTCAGTGAGTCTAATGTGACTTAAGGAATGCTATATCCAATAGGTTTTTCACGCAGAAACCCCAGCTCCCCTTTTTCCCCTGAACCATTGGAATATATTTAAATTCCCAAAGGAGCAATTTAAGACATATACATGGTGTCTCCCCCCCGGTATCCCTTTAAAAACTATATTTAAAATGAGGAAATTTTGGGTAAAAATTTTTTACAAAGTGTGCTCCATGCATAAAATATAACACACTATGTGACGTTTGGTTGTCATGACTATAGCAGCCTTTATTAAAACAATAAATTAACAGATTAACAACCTTATAAAACCAGTTAATTAACAATCTACAGAGAGTAAAGACAAATTGGTTCAACTGAAGGTGCATCAATTTTCCTGTACAGAGTAATGGTATCTGTCCATCACCTTAACCCTCAGCCCCCTATATATCACAAACTCTTGTAGGTTCAATAATCTTTATTTTTTTAGGTACTTATATGGCGTCATTATATTCCACAGCGCTGTTCGGAGATTATCATTATTCTCAATGGGGCTTACAATCTTAATTCTAGATTAAACTATCAGTATGTTTTCAGAGTGTGGGAAAAACCAGAGTACTCAGAGGAAATGAACACAAATGTGGGGAAACATACAAACTCCTCGTACATATTGCTCATGGTGGGATTTAAACCCAGGACCCCAGCGCTGTAGGGCAACAGTGCTAACCACTGAGTCACCATGCTTCCTAACGGTGCATAGATGGATTGCTGATACTTTCAGGATCCGGACAACCACTTGGTGTGGAGCATTATACATATTTGTACTGTAAATTTGTACGGTCTTTAAATGACCGACTTCTCCTCCACCCACTGCTGTGCCACCCACATCCCAAAATGGATGAAAGTGTAATTATACATCAATGAAGGGGCAGGAGAGCTGCTCCTTCCAAGCTGGCTCAGATGTAATAGAGCCTCCTCTTTCTGCCACCAGACCATAACCTGGCCTGACGGACCCATTCCTGATAAGCTACTTCCCTTCCAAAACTTGAACTCTTTTTGTCCAGCCTTTTCTTAATCCCCTTGCAATACAGTAGAAATTGTTAACTCCCCAGGAAATGTTGCCATCTTGTTACATAATCGGTTAATAGCATTATAAATGGTATGCCAATGTGGGGAACCCTGTTATAGACTTTACTTTGAGACCCAGGACATTCAGTTATCGCTCTGTTTATGCGCCTTATTCTGGCTAACACAGCACTAACGGAAACAGCTGTCTGCAGATAAGAGCTACTGGCTTGGCTAATATCCTATTTTGCTTTCTCAAAACCCAGTGGGTCAAAAGTGAATTGAGGATTTGTTACATCCAACAGAGGGCGCTTGAGCTTCTCAGCTACTTTCCCATACTGCCTTGTGATATGCAGATGTTTAGTAGAGGGCAAAAAGGCAATCCAAACTCTACTCACCATTTGGTGCTCTCCTCGTCTCAAGGAGAGATGTTACCCTTTCTGAGCCAATCATTGCCTCCCACACAGCCAGACAGTATTGCTATGCTCTGCCCTGATGAGGGACAAACATCCCGAAACAGCTATATGCAGATGAGAGATACTGGCTTGGCTAAATATCCCATTTTGCTTTCTCAAGACCCAGTGGGTCAAAAGCGAATTGAGGATTTGTTACATCCGACAGAGTGCGCTTGAGCTTCTCAGCTCCTTTCCCATAATGCCTTGTGATATGCAGATGCTTAGTAGAGGGCAAAAAGGTAATTCAAACTTTACACACCATTTGGTGTTCTTCTCGCCTCAAGGAGAGATGTCCTCCATTCTAACACAGCTCTAATGAAGTCATTGTCTAGTACTGGCAAAAAACTGTATATGGTAATACATGTAATGTAATACAGCTTAGTTTTCCCTAAATGGACCCCATGGAACCTTATGGTTCTATGGTGGGTTTATTGTAGTAGTTATTGTGTATTTGTTCCTAGTAATGGTGGTCAGCAAGTAATGTTTGTTCACTGTGCATGTGCTTGTACTATTAACTTTTGGGTCTAGGGACTGAATAAATTTTAAGATATAAACTGTTGGTAATTAATTCATCTTAGGGTCTAAAGTCTAAGTTCATTTGGGGGTCTAATTTTAACATCCAAATTAATTTTTGGGGTCTAAGTTTGGTGAAACAAAAGTGTCTGGGGAGCTAATGAAGAGATCATGCTTGCTACTTGGGGATAAACTTGGCACGATGTCTTAGAATTTAGTGCCTACATAATGGGATGGGACATATAGCCTGCAAAGATAATGTTAATAACAACTACACAACCCCCCCAGTTTGGTGACTTTTGTCATGAGTGGTTCAGAAACCACTGGCCTATGTCAAAGAAAACTTTAACACAGAGTCTGTAGAGTCTTTTGGGTTGTTTGTGTTAGTTTAGTCTTTTATGGTTGGTTGCACTAGAATGTGGTTGAACATTGACATAGTCTTGTGACCTCTGTTGTCAACAGTTTTTGCATAATCAGTATACAGATAAGGTCATAGCATTATTGCTTGTGGCTATGTTTACAGTCCAAATATAGGGATTCAAAATGCAGATAAAAGTAATGATTGCTATGATTTGTAGTTAACCTTCGAGTCCAATGTCATAGACTCCAACCACCTCATCACTCTCCAAAAAAGTCTTTATGTGGTGGGTTACATTATCCCTTTAAATTTCTTACATTTTTAACTAATCTTCATTAATACAGAAAATATCGCTAAAACTCGAAGTGGGGGGATGAGAATGAGTTCATATCTATCAACCTGATTTCCCAAATTTTATGCTTAAATTCTTTTTAAATCAATACCCAAAAATTTTTTTACTAATTATTGGAGAGTTTACTGTAATATCTGACTTAAAGGGACAGCCATGGGGACAACATTTGCCCCCATACGGAAATTTTGGTGTATATGATACACTGTGTCTTATAAGATGTAATAATACAAATTTGTATTTATGTCTCTTTTTAAATACTTTGAAATCCGTCTTTATAAAAACATATGTGGTAAAAATCAAATATCAAAACATATGAAATCAAGTAAAAACCCTTTGTTTTTCTGTGTGAGGACAGCTGCCCATGCTCCCCCCACAAAAGGGTTTCTTTTTCTTGTTCACGTTTTTTGACCTTGGGGGACCCCTCCCCTGACTTTTCCCATTTTTTTTTAAAAGCTGATAATTTTAAATCACTGTGACAGATTTTTTTAACCCCCAAATCCCAGATCAAAGGGGATACGGGGGTGTGGGCCTCCTCCTGTCTGAAAACCTTTGCCCCTTTGTCCCTGCCCCACCTCTGCCTTCCCCACCTCTTCCCCTTTTGAAGTGCACTTTCCCGAAACTACCCCCCTCGGACCTCCAATGGGGGGTTTGGTCACCAAACCGCCGGGGCCCCTCCCACTCCCTTTCTTGACCACTTTGTTTCCCTGGCTTCTCCACTTTTTTTCCACCAAAAAAACCCCCCCACTATCATCAGGGGAAAACTTCAACACCCCAATGGGCCACCCCCCACTCTGGGGCCCAACAAATCTCTCACTCTGCTCCCCCTTGGGACCTCTCCCAGGGGCCCTCAGGAGCCATCCCCAAAGATGGAAAACACACTGGACCTTACTTCACCCCCCTTTCCTCCCCTATTGACTTTTTTCCAAACTCCCCCACCCCCCATATCTGACCACAACCCCCCTTTAAACCTTCTCTACTATCACCACCCCCCACCTGCTCCTCCTTTTTCCATTTCCAGTACGACCACGCGGGGAACTACAAAACCTAAAACCCTCAAACTCTCTGATTTCTCTTGTACCTTTTCCACTATCTCCTCATTAAAAGCCCCAGACAAGGCCACCACTTTCTAAAAACCATCCAATCACCCTCCCCTTAAATCATTTTCCCTCCTCTCACACCCCAACAAAACCCCGAAAAAATCAACAGAAAACCCCCGGGCCCACCCCAAAACTCTAAAAAACAGCTGGGGCCCTGTTTTTCCAAGCTGCCGAACGCCGCTGGAAAAAAACTCACCCCAAATGATGATTTTGCCTTCTAAAAAAACATCCCCTGCGGGTTTTTTAAAGCCAGCACCGCCTCACCCAAAACGGGGACTATTTCCCACCCCCCCTCATATCCCCTGTTCAAAAACCCCCCAACAATTATTAAAAACCCTTCAACTCTCTTCCCCCGTCCACCTACACCCCCTTTTCCCCCACCCCTTTCCTTTCAGCAGAGGGACTTTGCCTTTTCTTTTCCTCCAAAAGTTTAACCACATCAGAGAAAGCTTCACCCCGCGGGCCCCCAAACCCCCCCTACCCTTGAAACCCTGCTTTTGCCTTAACTTGCTTGCCACACCCAACTCATAAACAAGCTCCCTCTTATTTGGCCCAAAATCCAACCTCATCCCTGTAGTTTTGGGATCCACTGCCACCCACCCATCCCAGACCTCAGTGCTTCTATCACCCACCCCTCACCCACTCTTAAAAACCTATCGTTTAACCTCTGGAAATTTTCCCCTTCCCTTTTTAAACCGCTACTACACTCCAATCTTAAAAAAAAAAAACCCTTGCCCCCCTCTTCTCTGCCCAACTATCCCCCCATCTCACCCCCCTTTTGCTTCCAAAAAATCCCGAACAGCAAGTCTAACTTCAGCTGTCCCTCCCCCCAAAAAAACCCCTCCCAAACTTTTCTTTACCCGCTACAATTGGTTTTCGACCCCCCCAACCCCCTCACCGAAAACCCCCCTAACCAAATCCCCTAATGACCTAGTAACTGCTAAAAACCTCAAACCACTACTTGTGCTCCTCCCCTTAGACCTGGCCTCTGCCTTTGACACGTCGACCATTCCCCCTTTCTACAAACCTCTTTTCCCCCCTCGGCCCTCACAGACTTTGGGGGTTTCCCGGATCTCCTCATACCCCCTATGGGCCCTTTTAGGTCTTTAAAATTTTCGCTCCACCCCCCACCCCGGGCCCTCTCTTTGGGGTCCCCCAAGGGTCAGTTTTTGGGCCCACTATCTTTCTATCTTCACCTCGGGCCCGGGTAGCTTTATAGCCTCACACGGGTTTTTATTACCAAATATATTCAGATACACCCAAATTACATTCCCCGGAAACCCCCGATTTTCCGTCCTCCCTTTTTTCCCCCTCTTCCCTACGTCTCCTAAAAGTAAACGTGGAAGGAAAAAAAAAAATCAAACTTTTTTCCCCCGTCCAATCTAAAAACCCCCCCCTGTTTTCTTATTACAGTCAACGGCTTACCTTTCCCGGGCCCCCCAAGTCCCCCTGTCTTGGGGTAATCCTATACTCCGCTCTATCTTTCAAACCGCACATCCAAACCCTCGCCTCTGCCTGCCGCCCCCACCTGAAAAACATCTTCCCCATTTTTCTCATTTTCCCCAACTAAGACACCCAAAAAAAATGCTGGTCCCTTTCCCCCTTTTCATCTCCCGCCTAGCTACTGCAACATCCCTTTTCTGTGGCCCCCCCGCTTTTCACCCTCGCTCCCCCCCAATCCTTTCCCTTTAAATCTGCTCCCGTCTTATCCAACCCTTTTTCCTCGTCTCCTCTGCCTCTCCCCTCTGGCCCCAAACCCTTCACTGGTTCCCATTGCCCAGCGAATTCATTTCAAGCTACTAACCATTTACAAAAAGGGTCCCCCCATGACCCCTTCCCCCTCCATACATCCTTTCCCAAATTTCCAGGTATCTCCCCCCCAAAAGCAATCTCCCCCTCCTCACAGGACCTTTTTCCTTTGCTCCCCCCCCCTTTTCGCTCCTCACACAACCTCTCCCAAACTTCTCTTTGTGCTTTTCCCCACACTCTGGAACTCACTGGGCCCCAAAACATCAAAACTTCCCCCACTTCACCAACTTCAAAAGTAACCTGAAAAAAAAATTTTTTCTTAGGCTTTGCCTACAAACCCTTTACTAAACTTGTAAAAATTCCCCCTCATCCCGTCTGCCCCCCCCCTCCCCGTCTCTTTCCCCCCCCCTTGTAGATTGTAAGGGCCCCCGGGGTAGGGGCCTCTCTTCCCCCTCTGTCGTGCCAATTGTCATTGTTCATTTATCTTTGTACCCTTTGCTTATGTAAAGTAAAGTAAACCCCCCCGAATGTACAGCAAACCCCGGAACAATGGCCCCTTTAAAATAAAAAAATAATAATAATAATAATAATATATTACATAATGCCCCAAATATTTTATTAAAAACCCAACCCGATATGGGGGCCAGATAATTGTGAAGTCTTGTTTGGGAAAAACTGATAGACAATACATAAGAGGGTTTCCATGTTTGGCATTCTGCACGTTTTGGGAGATGCTTCTGACTATATAAAAAGTTTAGGAGGTACCAGTGAGGGGTTTTAGCTTCGGGTGGGGGGATGCCTTTCACCCACAAACCCCCCACTTTCTGTTTTCCCTCGGGGGGTTCGGGGGGGTACATTCAGTACTTTAGGGGGTTTCCCCCGTTTCCTGTGTGCGGGAACAAAGCAATTGGGAATACCTGTAACTGCCAGCTAAGAATCATTTTTTATTTATTCAAATTTAAAAGTTTTTAAACCTTTCATTTTTTATACATTCTGCCTAATTGTAATTTATTTCTTGTCGCCAAATCAATCACCCGCTTACACATACTAACTAGATTCCCTTATGGTGTCCTCTGAGAAACATATGGGACTACTAACTCATTACAAAATAATCTTGTATAAACAAAAATTTTAAATGATAATATATATTAATTAGAAAGGTTGAGAGTAAAAGTGGATAAAGTCTGATTTAAAAATTTTTAGGAGTTAGGGTTTACTTCTCACACTAACCCCCTAAATTACTTTTTTGATCTTTTTTTGTTGTTTTAACCATTTACAGGGACTTGCTTTAAAGAAGTAGACTGTAATGGTTATCAAGCCATGTTTTTTGGAAAAATGGAATGCCCAAAAATCTGATTCCTAATTCAATACTTTGGGTTAAATTTGAATCTCAAGGATTGTCCAAGGACCCATAGGTGGGCATAGTCAAACAAGATAAACTTTGGGATTTGTTACTGGGTATGGTATGACTCACTTACATAGAGAGGAGCACCTTCTCTAAAAAATATGATGGCTACGTCTTGCCCTAGGGATACAAATTTAGAATAAATAGCTCTAGAAAGTCCCCATAGCACCCTTCCACAACCAATATTTTCCTTAAAAATGTGGCTTTTTCTAGTTGTTAAAAGCGTAACTACTAAATATTTTATAATGCATAGAGGAAATAAAAAAAATCAAATTTCTTTTTGGATTGTGGTTCGAGTCAAGTTGTCTCCATGTTACAGTGCACATGAAGCCTACAAGGCTCGGACTCACAGTCTTCAATTACATTAAAGGGGTTGTCTCGCTACAAAGAATAGCTTTCAAATTGTAGGGAACACAAAATAAAGACATTTAAAATTTATTGCTTTGTTCCCTTGTTTTCCCTAAAGAGAAAAGTGAATTTATTACCCATGGCATTTCATTCCCCTCAGTAACTCCGTAAACAAATCTCCCAGGGGTGTTTTTTCAATGAGATAACAGGAGTGATATCACCAGGTCAGGTGTCAGTCAGTGTCCCGTGCTGCCAGACAGAAAAAAACTGATTTATCTCAAGTAAAAGCTCTGTAATTGGGGCTTTTTTTTGGGGGATCATTAAGAAGCCTTCAAGTATTTTGGGAAAGCTAATCAAATCAATTTACTCTAAAAGCACAACATAGTGAAAGAGGGACTTATAAAAATTTAGTCTGAACCCAGGAATGCAGAAAATTTCTTTCATGCATTCTTTGAAACCCTGTGGGGAGACAACTCCTTTAATATAATTTGCATATCAAAAATTAGTTTATGTTTTATAGTGTGTCCCAACATTTTAAAACTCATCGCAATGGTGATCGCCATCAGTTTTGTGCCTTTGCATTGTGCCAAAAAATTTTTGGGGTTTTAGGTTAAAGCTTGGCTCTGGGGGTCTCAACAAGCTATGAGTATAACAAATTTTCATTTTAATTAAATTACTTTAAAAAAAAAATTGTTATGTCTTATTTAGCAATCTAAACTGTATATTACAATTTGAGATTAATGTGCTTCCTTTTTTATTTTTTAGAAGGAAAATCTTTTAGCACTGGGTTGTATATAGGTTTGTTTTTATAGGGTTTATTTATATATAATAATTATTAATAATTGTTATAGTTATGTATGTTATTATTGATTTTTTTTAATCTATTTATTAATTTATTTAATTTTTTCTATTTCCCCTTTTCTTTCATCCTGATTTGACCTGTAAGGTCCCCTAACCGGGCTATAATGTATTTAATTTCAAATTTTGCTTTGTTCTAATAAAATAATCCATCTAATGTATAGGTTTGTTTTAGATTATCCCTTCTCTCCATTAATTTACTTCTATTGTTTTTCTCTGTCCCTACCCCTTTGAGCAAATGCCCCATATCAAGGCATTAGTTTGATTCTAATATTCTATTTAAAGTTTCCCTGATGTCTAGTTCCTGCATTATTTTTTGCTTCTGATGTCGGCCGTGTTCCCCACTTATGGTCTGAGTCTTTGTTTTCCCTCTGCCAATTTTCCCAAAACCCCCCTTTGGAACCCTACATTTTGATAAATTTTCTTCCATTTGTGTCACTAAACATTGAAAGATATGACTTTTTTGGTAATGAGCATTTAAGTAGCTCTCAGATTATTGCTGACTGGACTTCATATTAGACTCTTTTTATTGTCTGGTATTTTTAACTTATTTATTATGATTGTAATGCCCTAATTTGTCACTTCCAACTGGGTTACATAGTTACATAGTTAGTACGGTTAAAAAAAAAACAAAGTCCATCAAGTTCAACCCAAAGGGGGGGAAAAAAGTTGGTGAAAAGGGGGGAAACAAGGATTTTAAGCCCCGCCCCCCATGGTGAATGCCCAAACCCACAAGGCAAGAACCAATCTGCTCCAGGGAAGACCCCAGCTCTGACCCCAGAGCCACCACAAGCCAGGATCCAGAATTTTACATGGCTACGTATGTATTAATATTCTTTTATTTCAGGTAGTTATCTAAGCCTTTCTTGAAAGTCCCAACTGTTCCTGCTGCAACCAGCTCCTCAGGCGGCTATTCCACAGATTCACAGTTCTTACAGTGAAGAACGCTTTTGTGACGATTCGGTGGATCCGCTGGACCACCGCAAGCGATGGTAGCTAAGCCACGCCAGGGAACGGGGTCTAAGTAGCCCCGTTATTTACCAGACCCGCCGCAAAGCGGGATGGACTTGCTGCGGCGTGAGGCTACCAGGTCGTTACCCCTGACGTGACTTGCTTGTGGTGGCGGTCGGGGTACAGCGTGGTACAGAATCGGAATCCAGAGGCGTAGTCGGACAGGCAGGAGGTCAGGGCAGGCGGCAGAGGTTCGTAGTCAGATACAGGCAGACGGTCAGGGCAGGCGGCAAACAGGCAAGGGCAAGGGAAACGTAGCGGAACGGACTGGGACACGGGTAATCAATACGGACAATAGAGACACTCTAAGCTCACTAAAAGCACACCAACAAACTGGCAGCGAGTGCTGGGCGTAACCCTTAAATAGAACCATCGTCCGGCAATCAACCAATTAAAGGGACACTGGCCCTTTAAATCTAAACCAAGTGTCGCGCGCGCGCGCTAAGGAATGGGCACGAGCCCGACGGCCAGCACGGACAGGAGCGGCATTCACTGGAGCGGGGCCAGGTAAGGAAGCAGACGCCGGGACCGCGGGCACGGGGGTGGTCGCGGGTGGCCGCGATGCCCGCACCGAGCCCCCTGCGGGGAGGGGACCGGCTGCGGGGGCAGCGGCGCCCACGACCCCCGTGACAGCTTTTCTCCTCTGGAGATTGAATCCTTTTCTATCCAGCCGAAGGGAATGTCCCCTTGTCTTTTGAGGGGGCTTTACATGAAATAATTTTTCCCCATACTTTTTGTGGGGACCATTTATAATTTATATTAACATGCCCCCCCCGAACCGTTTTTTCTCAAGACTAAAAAATGTCAATTCTACAACCCCTCCCCATAACAAGATGCCCATTCCCCTACCCAAATTTTGGTTGCTCTCTTGCCTCTCTCTAGCTCCAATGCATCTTTTTTATAAACGGGCCCAGAAATGAACAGCAAATTCAAGGAGGTCGCACCAAAAGTTTAACAGCGGGAGAATACATCCGTCCCCAGCCAGCCCCCTTTAATACACCCAAATCTTCTTGCCTTAGAGCACTGATTGACCCGCATGCGTTCTTAGACTATTTACTACAAAACCCCAGGGCTTTCCAACAAGCATTCTCCAATTTTCTCCCCTAGGACATAGATCACTGCAATTATTCCCAACCAGATGCAGAACTTTTTCATTTATCCACATTGAACTTTTAAATTTTCCAAGTGGGGTGCCCAAACACTCAGTGTGTCCAGGTTTTTTGCAATTTTTTGAGCATCTTCCCTTGATTGCACTAACCCCCGCTAGCTTGGTGCATCTGCAAAAAAAGAAACCTTCTATTGATTCCCCCCCTTATCATTAATAAAAACATTAAATAATAGAGGACCCAAAACTGGCCCTGTGCACACCACCACAACCGGGACCACCAAGTTCCAGAAGGAGCTATGGGGTTTGGGACTGCAATATTGTTTTAAAAGTGTGAACTGAAGGGGTAGAAGAGGTAATCCCCCAAAACCTGTTTAATGTGGTTTTTAATTTTGTGTAATAAACTTTTTGGGGAATTTTGCCCTTTGTCCAAGCTTTATAATATCTCTGGATTCGACCTCTAGCTGCACTATTATTATTATTCTTTATTTTAAAGTGCCATTGATTCCAGGGCGCTGTACATTCAAGGGGGTTACATACATAACATAAGTAAAACGAGTACACGAAAATGTGACAAGGGGCACGACAGAGGGAGGGGGACCCACCCGCGAGGGCTTGCAATCACAAGGGGGGAAAGAACGGGGGGTGGGGGGCAGACATGTTTGTGCAAAGAGTGACACAAGTTATGAGGTTAAGCAACCCGAAAAAGGGTTTTTCAGGTTGCTTTTGAACTGGGTGAAGTGGAGGAGATCTGGGGTTTTGGGGCAGTGACCCAGAAGATCATCTACTTATAGTCCCCCCCCCTAATACGTGAGTTTCTTTTCTTAGCTTGGATCACATATTATTTAGAGACTGCCTTCGGAACCTCCTTCGCATGTTCCATCAAGAATGGACAATGGACACCACGGAGGAAACCTAACGGACCCATTGTAATCAATTAAGGTACATTAGGTGCTGTTGGGTACATATCGCTTAGTGTCTGTTTTCACCTCTGCAGCAGAGGTCCTGAATGGAACTTCAGATACAGATGTGAACAAGCCTTAAGTTTATTCACCGTGATCTCTATCACCAACCTAAGCACCTACTTCTTTTTATGTTTTTGTTCTTCTATTTAATCAAAACTCAGATGGGATGAACAGTCTCTCACACTAAAGGTCTTAGGAGAAGTGCTTACAAGGAGTGTTGGGCTGGGCAGCCTGGGGGGCCCAGTTTGAGTTTTTCTAGGGCCCACCAGTTGAGCTTTTCGGGTCCACGGGGGATTTTTTTAAAAGGGGCCCACCCTAAAGCTACTGTAAATGACTGTACATACCCATAGCTCGTCTCTTGTTTTTTGCCCCCTCGGGGAATTTAAAATGCATTTAAAAAACCACCCCAAAACGCCATGCTCAGGGGCCCCCCGGGGGGTTTTCCCAAAACCCTGGGGCCATACGACCGCTTACATGGTTTGCCCTTTGGGTAAAGGGTTCCATCCTTAAAGCTTTGGTTTTCCCCCTGAACACTAAAAATACAAAATTTTTTCACAATTTTTATCATTTTTACTTTTATATTTATTTGTTTGGAGTCACTGAGGATTCTCCATGTTTTTTTTCCCTCTTCCTCATGTTTACAATGACAGTTGATGGTTTGTGGAAGATTGGACGAAGAAACGTTGAAGACTAGGAAAGGGAAGAATCTGGTGGATCCACTGTGAACATGCTGGAAGAACTAATCTACAGTATTTTATGAGATAGTGAACATTAGTTCTGCTGGATAACAGAATACTCAATGCCATATGGTCAAGACTAGAAAATTTTGTAGTTTACCCTATGGCTACAAGTTCTGTAAAGTGACGACCCGTTCTCAGTATTTTCTATGATCCCAGATAAACAGTATTTTCATATAACGGTTCGTCTTGCTTATAACATTTTCAGATAGCTTGGAGAAACAGCTCATAATTGTAGTGCTAGACCTTGTCCACATGTGTGTTAGGGGTTATGTTTGGAGCCTTCATCTCAGATTCTGTCAAAAATGACAAAAAAATCTACTTCAGCATGCAGAGCTATTTTTTTCATTAAAATGTCGGACACCCAACGGACCCCATTGTGGTCTGTGGGATCCATCCTACATCACTGGTGTCTTTCATGCAATGGAACTGGTTCTACCTCTGGTCAGAGGTTACCAACGGAGCCTCAAACACAGATGTGAACCTGGCCTAAGCAGGATGACTCATGTCTATGGACTATGCCTGGTTTTGCTGCTTAAAAAAAGGTATTCTCACCACACGATTATTTTTTACAGTACAAAAAAAAAAGGGCAAATTACCAAAATCATTGCTTTTCGTTTTTTGCTTTTTTAGAGATTTTAGAGCATTTTATCTCCTGTACTTACAGAAACTTCCAATTGTAGTCCTCGCCTAACAGGGGGCCAGGATGGGACCAGACAAGAAAAAAATGGGGGGTGACAAAGAAAAAAAACTTAACTTTTACATCATGTTAAAATTGTACCAAGTAGTAGTAAATTTTGACGGGGTACCAAGCCCTTATAGAGCACTCAAAATCAATAACAATAGTGTGGGTAATTGATTGCATATACCAAGAACACTATAGGTGACATGTATGAACAGGTCTGCGCCAGTTTTCTGGTGTCAAAAAGCTGTAGTAGACCTGTTCTATAAAGTAAGGACAGTACACTCAAATTTAGCGTGAAACTCCTGTGCAACATTTTTTAATGCGCCAAAATTTGGGCATTTTGGGGCATCACACCAATTCACAGAATTACACATTTTTATCTTTGATGCCCAAAACCAAAAGAAACATTTAGAAAAGCCAGAACAGGGGAAAGGGGGTGCCCGACCAGACTTTTGGTTTGGCTCTACACGCCGCATGTGTGACCTGCAGAAGAACAGCCAGACCCGGGGAAAGGGGTGCCTGGCCAGGGGTGGTATTGGGTCTACACTGCCCTGTGATGACCCCGCAGAAGAACACCGACCCGGGTAAAATGGTGCCTGAGCCAACTTGTGTATTTTGGGTCTAACTGCCCGTATTATACCTGCAGAAAAACAGCCAGACCAGGGGAAAGGGGGTGCCTAGCCAGACTTTTGGTATTGGCTCTACACGCCCCCGTATTTTGCCTGCAGAAGAACAGCCAACCAGGGAAAGGTGGGCCCGAGCCAACTTGTGGTATTGGGTCACATGCCCTCTGTGTGACCCCGAAGAAACCAGAAAGGAAAGGGGGGTGCCTGAGCCAGACTTTGGTATTAGCCTACACGCCCTGTAAGATAGCTGCGAAAACAGCCAAACAGGTAAAGGGAGTGCCGACCCAAATTTTTTTGGAATTGGGGGTCTACACGCCCATGTTGACCTGCAAGAACAGCCAACCGGAAGGTGGGGGCCTGAGCCAGACTTGGGTATTGCCCTACACTGCCCCAGTGTGACCTGAGAAGAACACCAGACCAGGGAAAGGTGGTGCCGAGCCGACTGTGTATTGGGTCTAAAAAAAACGCCCCATGTGGACCTGCAGAAGAACCAACCAGGAAA
>JAODAL010026704.1:0-56263 GCA_025379985.1 Phyllomedusa bahiana | reverse complement strand
AAGGGGCGGGTTCTGTGAAACAGCTAGGTGGACTTACAAAAACTTAGAAGTGGCCATGCACATGTCCTGTAAAGACAGAAGGTGGATCCTCGGAGTAATATCCTCTGGCCCAAGGATCTTCAGTCCGACAATGAAGTAGATGTATAAGTATAGACTAGAGTAAGTCTCTCCAGGCTCCAGTAGAATTTACAATACATATGTTTTGCTACTTTTACTTGCCTATATTGTATACAGACCCTGCTTTAAAGGGACTGTGTCATCAAAAATGACTTATTGTTTAACTCACATTTTTATGTTCAACACCTTTTTTAAGAATATTTTTTTAATTTTCCATATCACTTTCAATCTTTAATAATTCTTAAATCCTGCAGTTTTCACTTTGGCCACTAGGCATAACAGTTGTCTGTTCATTATCAGCACAAAGAGGGTCAAACTGGAAGGAGACACCAGTGTGAATAGATAACACAGGATCCAGCAGTCACAAGAGGAGATAGTCACAGTTCACCCTTTCACCTCCCTGCACACTGACTTTTTCCCAAGTCACAGAGCATGACAAGAAAACTCTCCTATAGAAGTCAATGGGACTGAGTCAGTCTTAAGTCTCCTATGTGCATGAAGCTACTGTAAAGCATCTCTCTGATTGCTGTTAAAGCAGTGCAAACAAGGCCTAGTGGCCAAAATGAAAACTGCAAGACTTAAGAATGATTAAAAAATGTTGAAAGTGATATGAAAAATTAAAAAAACAACCAAAAATTCCTAAAAAAATGTCTTTAACACAAAAATGGGACTTAAAAAATGACTCAGTTTTGATGACACATTTCCTTTAATGTATATTTTAAGTGGATGATGTAATTTCGTTTCTAGGAGAGCAAAAACAATAGAAAATTTACTTTCCCAGAGTCTATATATCCAATGTAAAAGCAAACAGAGCTGGCTACAAACTAGCGGATGTTATAAATGCGGCAGCATAGTAGTTTATGTCAATATATACAAAAAACATCCATGTTTTCATTGCTAAATACGGGACAACAATATTCTATAAAACAATACATGAATTGTCAATGAAAACATGTAATATATTTAATAGTTTTTACCGGCTGTAACTTACAGTATATTGGTTGTGCCACAAGGCATTTGCACCAGAGAATAAGAGAGCATGTGATATGCCTCATAGTGGTTTGAGCTCCATCTCTGGTGCCACTCCACATTATTGCAATGTTTATGGAGGTAGTGTGAACAGCTTCAAAGTTATTGCAATAGAGAAAGTGGGTAAACCAATAAGGGGTGGGGATTGGAGAAAAATCCTGGGAAGCATTCTGGATCCTGACTATGGCTACCAGATTTCTCAAAAGAGGCTTATACATCTATTGAGAAAAAAACACATATTAGAAAAAACTCTCTTCTTTTTCCACCATCTTATGCTATAGGATTAGCTAATTTACTATATATAATATGTGTATTTTCTTGAAGTCTAAGGAATAATATCTCAGATTGATTGGCTGAGTTAAAGGGGTTTTGCCACGATCTAATGTTGACGTGGGATCCTCCAAAATGGGTATTTAATCACTTTTCTAAATATATGTCATTAAAAAAAGTGAAGCTTGTGAGATCTACAGCCTTCCTTACATGCCCTTAATTTCCTGACAGTTTACATTAGACAAGACCAGGAGCTGACAGGAGCTGATTTGGCTGCACTTGTATTGTTTTCACTTCTTATATGATGGCAGGGAACACGAACGAGCTTTGAAGGGACTGGGGAGAAAAGATCCTGTGTTTTTTGTATAGAGAATCCACTGATAATGTAATTATCTGAGTAAACATGCATTCCTGCTCAGCCCTCCATCCCCCCTGCATCAGTTTGTGAACAAATAACGCTGCTTGCTGGGAGCTTATCTTCTCTCCTGTGCACAATACAGTTCTCCCCTGTTTACTCAACTACAGAGACTGAATATCAGGAGCGTGCATGGGAGGTGGAGCGATGACATCACAGAGGAGGTATGAGGTTTTTTTTTTAAACACAGAAACACAACGCCCCTTTTTTCAAGCCTTAAGAGGGGAGTATCAGCCTGTTAGGTAAGGAACTTACTTCTTTTCAAAACCCCTTTAGGGTTAATCCTCACCTATGTCTTGACTTGAGATATTTAGGAAGAGGTCACATGTTATAATTAAGGGTCCACCTTAAGAACTGAAATGTGTCAGTGATGTGTGTGTTTCTATCAGAGGCGTAAATTCAACCTCTTGGGCCCTTAGTGCAAAAAATGAAATAAGGGCCCTCACCTTCCATGTGCCATTTAAAATACTGGTGTCTTCTCATGTGACAGAAGGACTTCTTGTTCCCCTCACGCTGCAGGGGCCGACTGTGACTTTACCCCCTATGGCTACGCCCCTGGTTTCTATTGTTCCTTTTTTTTTTATACTATTTTAAATGGGAGAATAAAAGAGCTGGATACTTTTTCTATCTGCAAGTTGTATCAACAACTGTGGCCAGGTGATATTTTCCGTGCATGGGAGTAACTGGACTGACAACAAGCTGCAGGCATTTGGTTAGCAAACCCATTTTATTTTCTATTTTTTGCTACGTATGGAAACCTCATGGGCTGAGTGACAACTATTACTTTTACTCAAAGGGAATGTATCACCAATATTTATTATAACTAATTAAGACCAGATACTGATGTATATTCTTTTCTTCCAAGCTGTTTTTATTTGCTAATTGTAGATTGTTATCTTTATATGATTGTGAGAGCGGCCATCTTGTCTGAGCTCCTTTTTACAGCATTTAGAGAGATGATTGATGTGCTGCAGCTATATAGACACAGGATCCTGTGAACAGGAACTGACTCAGTGACTTCTATGGGAGAGTTTTCTAGACCCGGGAAGAAGTTAGTGTGCAGGGAGGGGGAGCTGTGACATCTCTTATTGTGAATGGTGGATTCTGTGTTATCTATACTCATTGGTGTCACCTTTCAATGTAATCCCGCCCGTCTGATAATGAGGAGACTGCTGAAAAGTGATATCTACAGACCAGAAAGTGTCAGACTATTATTGGGTATACTGGCCAGATTAAAAACTACAAGATTTGGGGATTTTTTTTTTAACCTAGATATTAGAATAGAAAATAAAAAAAAACCATTACGAACAATTCTTAAAAATCATATTTAACATAAAATACTAGCTAAACAATAGGTATTTTTTCTTGATGATACATTCCCTTTAAAGCAAACTTGTCAAACTGAACATGCTGTTCAATTAATTAGCAGCATTTTCCAAAGCAGGATGAGCTGATTGGGTTTATTGTTCCAAAAGCATATCATTTATAATGTATGAATCTAAATCCTTGCTGATTCTGGGTGTAACATTCCAGAAGGTGGTTCTACTCAATGATTAGCAGCCTTCACTGTATGAGTTGACAGCAGGGTGGCTCAGTGGTTAGCACTGTTGACTTGCAGCACTGGGGTCCCGGTTACAATCCCACCAATGACATCATCTAAGGGAGTTTGTATGTTCTCCCTGTGTTTGTGTTGGTTTCTTCTGAATACTCTGGTTTCCCCCACACTCCAAAAACATACAGATAGATTAATCAGGAATTTAGACTGTGAGCCCCAATGGGGACAAGGGAACAAAGTGATTAATAACGATCTCAGTACAGCATAATAAAGAACATAAATTTAGAAATGAATACATATAGAAATGAGTCTAGGTCTACACAGCATAGGACAAAAAACTTGTCAAAAACCAAAACCTAAAAATCGCTTTGAACCTGAGTATTTTGAAAATTTTTTTTCCAAAGCAGCTGGGTTTCCGATGATTTTTTTGGGGTGTTTTTTGTTTGTTTATAGAGGTTCTTGGTGTGGTTCTTGGACGTTTTTTGGGCAGTTTTTAATGTATGCAAAATTCATATACCTTGTATAGACACCTGGGCAGTTTATCAGCAAAACCTTCCAAAAACCGTGCTAAAAACAGCCGAAAAACCATCCAAAAACCATCCGGCAGCTTACATAGACTTCAACAGTGAATTTTCCTCTTGTCCCTGTCAGACTTTACAGTATGTTCCTAAAAACGCCGGTGCCCAAGGACAAGCAGAAGAAAATGCCATGTGTAGACTACAGGTTGTCTTTTGTATTAAAGTCTACCGTATATACTCGAGTATAAGCCAACCCGAGTATAAGCCGAGGCACCTACTTTTGCCACAAAAACCGGGAAAGCTTATTGACTCGAGTATAAGCCTAGGGTGGAAAACGCAGCGGCTACTGGTGAATTTTAAAAATAAAAATAGATACCAATAAAATTACATAGGCAGTTTAATGTCCCCCATAGGCAGATATAGGCAGGTATAGGCAGTTTAATGTCCCCCATAGGCAGATATAGACTGGTATAGGCAGTTTAATGTCCCCCATAGGCAGGTTATAGGCAGGTATAGGTTGTTATAGGCAGGTATAGGAAGCTATATGTCCCCATAGGCAGGCTATAGGCAGGTAATTGCCCCCATAGGCAAGTTATAGGCAGGTATAGGTCCAACTAGCAAGTTGTAGGCAGGTAGAGGTCCCCCTAGGCAGGTTATAGGCAGTATAGGTCGTTATAGGCAGGTTATAGCCCCCTAGGCCAGGTTTTAGGCAGTATAGGTCCCCCCTAGGTAGGTTATAGGCAGGTATAGGTCGTTATAGGCAAGTATAGTCCCCCTAGGCAGGTATAGGTCCCCCTAGGTAGGTTATAGGCAGGTATAGTCCCCTAGATAGGTTATAGGCAGGTATAGTCCCCTAGGTAGGTTATAGGCAGGTATAGTCCCCCTAGGTAGGTTATAGGCAGGTATAGGTAGGTATAGGTCATTATAGCCAGGTATAGGCCCCACTAGGCAGGCTCTAGGCAGGTATAGGCACGGTATAGGCAGGCATAGGCAGCGTTTTAAAAAAAAAAAAAACACTTACCTGGTTCCCCGCTGCTCCGTCTCCCTCGCTGCTCTGCCTCCTCGCTGTCCAGCCTCCCGCGCTGTCTTCCTGGCACAGGCGGGTGATGTCATCAGGCCGCGCACGCAGCGTGATGACACACGCTGCCTGTGCCGGAAAATCTGGACGGCCACGAGTCTGGGGCCGCCCGGAGTCCACTGCGGAGCACGGAGCGCTCGCTCTCTGCTCCGCAGTGGTATCTTCCCCTCTATGCGCTCCGGAGGAGTCGCATACAAGTGAAGAGATAGCTGACAGCGCACGGGCCACCGCAGTGCCTGGACGCTGTCAGCTGACTCGGGATTCAGTTATATGCGCTCCCTGAGGAGCCACATATAACTGAAGCGTCCCTGTCGGCGCACGGGCCATCGAGTATAAGCCGAGGGGGGATTTTTCAGCACATTTTTTGTGCTGAAAAACTCTGCTTATACTCGAGTATATACGGTATGTTTTTCCATCGAATTTTCAGCGGTTTCAAAACCTCTGCTGTGTAGACGCAGCCTTACTGTCTGTCACTCATTAGGTCTGCCAACTGGACTCCTAAATCCAAACTGAGTATGGGTTTATTGATAAATTACAAATTAAACTTAATTTTTTCTTACAAAATCATATATAAGTATGTTCATCTTCTCATGCTCTATAAGTTCCTGTTTGCAGATTGGACTACGTTTTCAGGTTCCCTTAAAATCTGTCAAATAATGACATGAGCACAAGCTAATCTCCACCATACATACATGGCATTCCAAAATAAAATTAAAAATCAGCAAGAGATTTACCAGCCTCGTACTGGCTCAATAAAAGTCCATGAGGGTGAAGTGTTAATTCTAATACAACATAAGAAATCCATGGACTGGTAATATCAATACATTTTTCAAATAACAGTCTGCACTATTTGTGTTGCTTAGGGATCTTTTTGTAGACCAGGATAATGCAAAATGATTAAAGGGGTTTTCTGACTACAATGATTAGCTTTTAACAGGTAATTAAAGACTTTTTCTAAATACATTGCTTTGTTGATTTTTCTTTGGTTCAGGAGATAAAGAAGATTTTATCTCCTCTTAAAGCACACATGTTTCTCTGATTATGACCATTTGTGCCAAGGGCCACGCCAGAGAGGCAGTGGGAAATTAGGGAAGTGAATAAGTGGCTCAAAAAGTGGTGTAGGAAAGAAGGATTTGGTTTTTTGGAGAACTGGGCAAACTTCTGTCTTGGTTACAGACTCTATGGTATCAATGGGTTACACCTAAAGGCCCCGTTCACACGGCTTATTCCCGACGGATTTGTGCGCCGTATTGAGCGCACAAATTCCGCCGTGAATAAGGGCGGGACGGGCGGGGCTGGAGCGCGGCGGGGGCGCCGCTCCCGGCCCATAGACAATGCATGTCACTTTCTCCCCCCGCGGGGATTTGCCGAGCGGGGAGGAAGCACGGAATCCACTGTTCTCTATGAGAGCAGTGTGATTACCGTAATGACTCCGACGGATTGGCGCCGTATTAAAGCGCAATCCGGCGCGGAATACGGCGCCAATCCGTCGGCAAATAAGCCGTGTGAACGGGGCCTAATGGGAGGGTGATGCTGTATTAGGGGACAAACTGGACAGGAAATTGGAGGAATATTTCAACTCAGGACTCGGGAAGGGCTACTTAAACAGGAGGGAAGTAAAGAAGCACTAAAAAAACTATAAGGAAAAATTTTTTATATGTAAAATAATGGTAAAGACAGCAAAGCTTAACACAGAAAGGCGTGTTGCTAAAAAGAGTAAAACTAACTGTTAAATATTTTTTAACTTTATAAATAGTAAAAAGATTAAAACGGAAAATGTTGGTCCTTTGAGAAGTAGTGAGGGAGGTATTGTAGAGGGCGATGGGGGAAAAATATCCATTACACAATTTTTTCTCCACCATATTTACTAAGGGAGATGACCTTCCTGTTGCTGAGCTCCGTGTTAAGATTAAAATAGACAAATCCCCAGGTCCAGATGGCATACACCTGCGTGTCCTAAGGGAGTTAAGTAATGTCATAGATAGCCCCCTATAATAAAAAGCGGCAACAAAAATAATAAAAGGACTGGGTGGACTGCAATACACAGAAAGATTAGCAAGATTAGGATTTTTCTGGAGGGAGGGCGCTGATCCAGGGATTTATTCTGATTCTCAGATTGGAATTGGGAAGGAATTTTTTCCCTAAAATGAGGACAATTGGCTCCTACCTCATTGTTTTGCCTTCCTCTGGATCAACACTGTAGCACAATGGGCTGAACTGGAATAACGTCTGTCTTTTTTCAGCCTTATAAACTATGTAACTATGTAACTATTTCTCCCCCCACATACCCCTGCTCTCTCTTATCTCTCATTGCTCTAAGCTGCAGACACTCTGACCGTGGGGATTTACCCTCCTACAGAGTAATGTCTCTAGCTACAAACTTTGAAAGCTTCTCATTTAACTAAGTAAACACTCTTTAATGCTCTGCAAACTGAGTACTACTCTTTATAAATCACTTGCATTCATGTCCATGTAACAGAAATGGCAGCACTGATGTGCCAATCACTATTATAGATCCGTCCCTAGCTTTAACAGCATGTGCAATCCTATAATAATAATAATAATCTTTATTTATATAGCGCCAACAAATTCCGCAGCACTTTACAATGTAGAGGGTATAATTACAGACAAAAGTCAGACCTTACAAAGTGAAAGCTACTTACAGATGGGACACAAGGTGTGATGGCCCTGCTTTCAAGAGCTAACAATCTAAGAGGGTGCCTGGGGGAAACAAAGGGGGAGAAGTGCTAAATTTACAATGGCCCAGCCATGCTTTATAAATATGGGGAGGTTTACATAAAAATTGGGTGAACCTGCCACCATGACAGTACATCTATATACAGATAAGTGCCTGTGGGTGCCCTAGTGTAGGGAGTGACAGAAATGTGTGTGATAGAAGGTGTGGGTTAGCAATTAGAGGTTTTGGTAGGCCTGCCTGAGAAGATGTATTTTCACTCTTAAAACTGCGAAGGCTAGGATTGTGCCTGATGGTACGTGGTAGGATGTTCCAGAGAATGGGTGCCGCACGTGCAAAATCTTGAAGATGGGCATGGGAGGTTCGGATGATTGTAGTCTGTAGTTTGATGTCCGTAGCTGAGCGGAGAGAGCGGGCAGGGGGGTAGACAGAGATGAGGGAGGCGATGTATGGGGGTGCAGCACTTGGAGAGCTTTATGGGTGAAAGTAATTAGTTTATGCTGTATTCTGTACTGGATGGGCAACCAGCAATCAAGTTTCCGTCTTTTTGTCATTTTAACAGAAAAAAATAGCGCTCTGTGCTTTTTTTAGGAATTTGCAAGAAAGGCTTTGAAAGAAACCTCAGACACAGATGTGAACCAAGCTTAATAGTTATGAATGGTTTATAAGGATATATTGGTTTGAACTGATAAATCTTATATGTTTTGGCATCTTCTCTTTACTCATCAACAGTAATGTTATTACTAACAGATAAGCATTTTTAAGTTTAACCACTTAACACTCCATGACAGATACACTCCTCAGGGTGGCATTATGGAAGTACGGAGTGGGCTCACTTGCTCAGCCTGCTCCATACACAGCTAGCACCTGCTGCTAGGGATCAGGAATTCACATCACTCCAATCCCGGTAATTTAACCATTTAGATGCCGTGGTAAACCTGTGCATGATTAAAATGTGTGGCCGCAGTCCGTTGTGGTCCCTTATTGCTTCCTCCATCATGTAATCACGGGATGTTGTTTAGTTGCCATGACAGCCATGGGCCTAGTGAAGGCCTCCTTGACTGCCATGATTGTACTTCTATTACACTCTGCCATAGGTGTAAAAATTTAAATAAGAGAAACTCTTTTCCCATTTGCCAGAAAAAAAATGAAAAAAAATAAATCATCGGTATCATCGAGTCTTTAGAAGTCTAATCTAGTACAGTATTATGTTATTTATCCTGCGTCATGAACCTCTTAAAAAACAACACCAGAAATGTGTGTCTTTGCTTATCATACTTTCCATAAAAAGTGGAATAAAAATGATCAAAAAGAAGCATACACAATTAAAAAAATCATAGTTACATAGTTTGTAAGGCCAAAAAGAGACAGCCGTCCATCCAGTTCAGCCTGTTGTGCTAAAGTGTTGATCCAGAGGAAGGCAAAAACCCCCATGAGATAGAAGCCAACTGTTCTCATTTTAGGGAAAAAATTCCTTCCCGACTCCAATCTGGCAATCGGAAAAATCCCTGGATCAATGACCCTTCTCCAGAATCCTGGTCACTATAACTTGTTATATTATTACGCTCCAGAAATGCATCCAAACCCTTTTTGAACTCTAGTGAATTCACCCTGACAAGTTCCTCTGTGAGACAGTTCCACAGTATCACTGCTCTTACAGTAAAGAATCCCTTTCTATGTTTATGTAGAAACCTTCCTTCCTATTGGTGTAAAGGACGCCCCCTTGTTCTAGATACAGTCCTGGGTATCAATAAGTCTTGAGAGAGATCTCTATATTGACCTTTGATAGATTTATACATATTTATTATGTCCCCCCGAAGCCGTCTTTTCTCTAAACTAAATAACCCTAATCTTGCCAATCTTTCTGGGTACTGCAGTCCACACAGTCCTTTTATTATTTTTGTTGCCCGCCTTTGTACCTGTTCAAGCTCTAAAATGTCTTTCCTGTGAACTGGTGCCCCAAACTGTACACACTATTCCATGTGTGGTCTGACCAGTGACTTGTATAATGGGAGAATAATGTTCCCATCATGTGCATCTATGCCCCTATTAATACACCTCATAATCCTGTTTGCCTTGGCAGCTGCTGCCTGACACTGGCTGCTACAGTTAAGTCTACTGTCCACCAGGAATCCCAAGTCCTTCTCCATGTCACTTTTTCCCAGCGTTTTTCCATTTAACATGTAGTCATGTAATGGATTTTTCCTCCCCATGTGCATAACCTTGCATTTATCTGTGTTAGACCTCATCTGCCATTTCACTGCCCAGGCCTCCAACTTATCCAGATCCCTTTGTAATAACACATTATCCTCTATTGTGTTGATTACTTTACAGAGCTTAGTATCATCAGCAAAGATTGATATTCAACTATGAAATCCATGTGTCAGATCATTAATGAGTATATTAAAGAGGATAGGGCCCAATACTGAGCCATGTGGTACCCCACTAGTAACAGGGATCCAGTCTGAGTATGTGCTGTTAATTACGACCCTTTGTTTTCTATCAGTGAGCCCGTTGCTTACCCACTTGCACACATTTTCCCCCAGTTCAAGCATTCTCATTTTACGTATCAACCTTTTATGTGGCACAGTATCAAATACTTTATAAATATCTACATATACAACATCCAATGCCTCACCATGGTCCAGTCTAGAACTAACTTCCACATAAAAGCTGATAATATTAGTTTGACAAGACTGATCCTTCATAAACCAATGCTGGAACATAGTTATACATTTATTTTCAGTGAGATACTCCAGGATAGCATCGCTAAGAAAACCTTCAAACATTTTACCTACAACAGAGGTTAAACTTACCGGCCTATAGTTTCCAGAATCACTTTTTGACCCAATCATGGCTCCTGGAAGGTGGGGAGGAGAAAATTAAAACTAAAAATCTGAAAAATCTGCACCCTGAAGAGGTTAAATAAAAGTGTAATGCTGGTTCCATCCCTAGCGTTATACCAGCTATGTTCTTGAAAGTCTGCAATTCTATTAATACCCCTTATTACGTTAACTGTATTGTATATTACATTATAACCAGTGGTCATACTCTTTACTAGGTGGTTTATGCCATCACACCCTTTTACCCCAGTGCGTTGGAGCTTTCTGCTTTTCTATTTATAGTAGAACAAAATGACATCAGTACCTTTTTGCTATACATTCCCCAATTCTTTGGATTACATTGCTGAAGTGTTGGATAGATGAAGTCCAGTTGAGGGACTTTGGCAATTATATGAGCTGCCTCAGTGGACTGTAGTGGACATGTGCAATGCAGCTGCTTTCTCTGAAAATGTGTTGGTTACGTTTTTTCATTTTCACTCAATATATTTTTGTGTTTTTTTTCTTACAGGTACGGAAGCGCAGCAAGGCATGTCGTGGTGGGCTGCGGGAGAATGATGAACTGATTGGGATCAATGGGAAACCATGTGTTGGATTTTCACATGCAGAAGCTATGCAGGTGATAGATTCATCAGGAGGCAGCCTCCACCTTCGTGTCAAGAGGTAAATAGCTCAAAAAACAACAAATATATATTAAAATAATATATGTATGATTCTATCAATTCAATGGTTTTATTTATTAAGACATAATAAAAAAATCTGGTCCATAGAAGGTCTTAAAATT
This sequence comes from Phyllomedusa bahiana, assembly GCA_025379985.1. Lineage (NCBI taxonomy): Eukaryota > Metazoa > Chordata > Amphibia > Anura > Hylidae > Phyllomedusa > Phyllomedusa bahiana. The sequence goes on along the minus strand of JAODAL010026704.1, from coordinate 44,962 downwards.
AGGTAAATTCAACTTCAAATGAAAAACAACAAACGACGGATTCCATCGTCTCATTATTTATTTGCAAAAAATGAAGCTAAAATGGAAAGGTGTGAAAAAGTAAGTGCACCCCATGAATCAGTGGCTTGTAGAACCACCTTAAGCAGCAAGAACTTGAGGCAGTCGTTTTCTGTATGACATCAGTCTCTCATGTCATTTTGGAGGAATGTTGTTCACTCTTGTTCAGCTCTTTGAGGTTGCTGGGCATTCTTTTAGGTAAATTTAGTCATAACTTTTTTATTTTTCCATCTACCTAAAAATATGAGGGCTGTTATTTTGGGGTGCTAGATGCACTTTTTTATGGTATCATTGACCATACCATAAAACATACTGGGAAACCGAAGAAAATTAAAAGTGGGGTGAAATGTGAAAAAGAAAAGTACTTGTGCAATGTTTACTGGGGTGTAGTTTCAATACCGTTTAATCTTTGGTATAACTAATCTGTCATCTATATTCTGCAGGTTGAAACAATTCTGGCAATACCAAATATGTAGGGTTTTCATTATGTTGTAGTATTTTTTAAAAAAAATCCAAACATTCTCTGTTTCTTAAATGTGGGCTGCAACCAATTGGTCTGCGACCAATAACTTTTTCCCCTCCACTAACGGACCTGGGTGAGGATGAAATTTTTGCAGGCTGAAGTGTAATTCTTATTGGTACCAGTTTGGAATAACTTGGCACTTCTTGATCACTTTTTATTCCGATTTTTAGGGGACAGAAATGACCAAAAAAACTAAATTTTGCAACTTGGAATTTTTTTACTTTTACTGTGTTCAACATTCAGGATTAATTATGTGTAACTTTCTTTTTTTTGTTTTATTTGTAAAATAACTAAAGTGAGTGATTTGAACTTTTAATATTTGGACGTTGATTGAACGGCGGATTTGGGCACTGATTTTTGGATGCGGATTCATTGCTGAATCTGCCACAGAATCAGTGTTCAATCAACATGGTAAATTGATTTACATTATACTCGACGTGAAATCAGCATCGTTATTCAGATGACGCTGATTTTAGTTGAGTATTTTTGGCATTTACTATAAGCACCTACAGAGAATTGACACGCCGACAATACAAAAGTCTAGGAGGCAGAAGTTGGCCTCATTCAGCGTTGTTTCCTCGTTGAAATTCTGCAATTGACCATTGAAAACAGAAGCTTTCTGCTGGCAATCTTCCAAATAAGTCATACTTATTTAGTCTTTTTTTAATTGTCATTAAGTGTCATTAACTTGAACATTTAACGTGCTAACTGGTGGATGTAGAGTCTGAGATGTTGTTCTTGTTGCAATTTCTCTGATCATTGCACAGTCTGACCTTGGGGTGAATTTTCTGGAATGTCCACCCCTGGGAAAACAGCCAACTATCTTAAATGTTTTCCACTTGTAAATAATCCTCCTCACTGTAGAATAATGGACTTGAAATTGTTTGAAAATGCACTTATTAACCTTTCCAGATTGATGGGCAGCAAAAATTGTTTCTCTAAGATCATTGCTGATGTCTTTCTTAATTGGCATTGTATTAACATGAAAGTGGCAGACCAGCCCAAACTTTTGCTTTTATAGAGTGGTCAGTTAATCAAGGGCATTTGATGAGCATCTCCTGGCTGCTACTTACCCTTTAACTTCCTATGAAAGTAGTAACAGGGACTTAATTTTTCAAAAACGGCTTCAACATATTGGCCTGTTTTTTGTTAAGCAAGTATTAACACTGTTAAATTTGTCATAAATTGTTGTTAATCTCAGGTTATATTTACCTAAGTTTGAGACCTTTTAAGTCCTAATATGTAAAATCATAGAATTTAAAGAGGGCAGGCTTGTCTGTCCTGTACTTCCGACTCATTTGGTTACTGACCTGGATTAACTTTGGGCCCAATTTGTGGACTCACAAGTTGGAAATAAAGCTTTTTATGTATTTTCTTCTTTGTTCTGCAGACTTTCATATAAAAAGATATATCAAATCTTATATCTATCCTAGTAAATACTTTTATTCCCTATCAAAAAATTCTGGAGGTTCTTTTATAACAATGATAATATAATCTTTATTTATGTAGCACCAACGGATTCGGCAGCACTTTACAATGCAGAGGGTATAAATACAGATACAACCGAACACTACATAGTGTCAAAACTATTATTAACAGATCAAACAAGAGGAGTGGGGGCCCTGCTCGCAAGAGCTTACAATCTATGGTCAATATTGGTGAGACAAGGCGAGAGGTGCTTAGTTTACACAATGGTCCAGCCATCTTTCATACATATGAGGTAGTACACATAAAAGTGGATGAACCTGCTACTCAGACAGTACATTTATATACAGATAAGTGCATGTGAGGGCCGGAGTGTTTGGAGTGTCAGGAATCTGTGTGACTCAAGGAGAGGGTTAGAAATTAGAGATATATTTTTAGGTCCCGCTTAAAACTTCAAGTGTTGTGAGTTTATCTGATTGTACGGAGTAGCACATTCCAGAAAATTGGAGCATCACATGTGAAGTCTTGGAGATGGGACTAAGAGATTTGGATGATGGAGAACTTGAATTTAAAATTATCAGCAGACTGTCAGGTCCAGTTAAGGTGGTAAAAAGAGATGAGGGAGAAGATGTAGGGGTGCATCACTGTGGAGAGCTTTGTGGACGAGAGTGCTTAGATTAAACTGTATTCTGGAGTGAGTGGACAACCGGTGCGGTGAGTGACACCGGGTAGAGGCATCGGTATATCGGCTTAAAACAAAAAGCCTGGCTGCTGCAGTTTTTAGGAATGATTGGAGGAGAGAGCATTTACAGATAGGGAGACAGATAAGCAAGGAGTTACAGAAAAGATGATAAAGTATAATGACTACAATCAGAGTTTTTGCTGTCTCCACAGTAAGAATGTGGGCAGACTTTGAAGATGTTTTTGAGGTGCAGATGACAAGAGCGGGCAAGAGATTCGATATAGGGAGTGAAGGACAGGTTGGAGTGGACAGGCCTGCTGCTTAGGAGTTATGGTAGTATAACACAAAAGTTCAGGCTGGTTCACAGAGAATCAGGGGAAACCCATGTGGGGGTGATGGGCTTGGAGGTGCTTTACAGATGAAAGGCAGAGAAAGAGAGGCCGAGTGTAATAGTCATGTGTAGTATGTGCAGTCATGTACAGTAGCTGTAGGGTGGGCCCCAAGAATCAACTCTACTGGTGAGGCCCAAGAATCAATTCCCCTGTGGGCCCAAGAATCAACTCCACTGGTGGACCCCCAAGAGTCAACTTCACTGGCAGTATTAAGTCATTCTTCTGTTATTCTGTCTAGAAATGTATGAATAAACCACAAATGTGTTTTATGTTTGTCTATAACAATGCACTTATAACGTGTGGCACTCACTGTGGACTTATGCTAAAGACAAGGGGGTGGTAACACCAGGTTCAAAGTTTCTCAATATATTCCTTGAAGGATTATCATAGGAATCGCACAATTTAGAGTTCTAAGAAAGCAATAGGGAATACAAGTATTTACTAAAACACATAATTCAATGGCTGACTGACACTTTTCAAATTCCTTGTTGTGAATGTATTGACTAGGACACTTTTTTGGTTATAGACCACTACAACAATTTTTCCTGGTCCACGATTAGATCTAATATGGTTGGTGCTACAGGTCTTTGTCTGGTTACTAAACATCGTTCATTATAAACCATTTAGATTTGCGTTATGTTTAGATAAACTGAGAATGTTGATGATACTGATTTTTCATAAACCAGTGTAAAATTAACTTGTTATATTGCAGTTTTTGCTGTAAACCAGTAAATGGTTAAAATATGACCGTAAAGCTTCCTTTATGTAGCACACAGCTGCTTAGAGAACAGGCAGGAGACATAATAGTTTATTATAGCAGCAAAGTCAACAGCTTTACATGTCTGAAAATAGCAATCCCCTCACCCACCTTACTTAATCTCAGTATGAAAGACTCTCTCTCCACCTGTTGGGGTGAAATAGCATCACCCCAGCAGTGAAATATTGATTTCACATGGCATTAACTGCTTCTCTGGACATCTCATATTTACGCTGCTTATTGGCCGAGTAGTAATGTCTTTTTAACAGGTGATTGGAAGCAGTGCTTTGCCACTGGCACCTAATAGCTGTGGAAACATCTCTGCTAATGTCCATAGGTGGGAATTCATGTTATCCTAATTATTTTCCTAGCTGATGTGAGAAAATGTATGCTCGTTGTACAAACCGTAAATCATCTTTTGGAAGAAATGGGAATTATCGTGAGCAATCGACTCGGGCACAGGGAAGAATTTGTATTTGCTTTCGGTGCTTTGGTGGCATTGCTTCCTATAGCATCAATTACTGTAAATGGAGATGCAATGATTCTGTGGTTTGTATACTGAATTGGAGGGAGGGAACACATTGTTTTGTCACCAGAATGAATCTTTAACTTGTAAGTACTGTATACTGGCTATAGTACCAGTTCCTTTTATTTTTTTTTTTTTGGGGGGGGGGGGGGCGATGGTGCAGATTGAAGGGAGTGTTATTTATATTTTATTGTTCTTTCTTGTACAACAAATATTTGGATGGGGTTTCCTACCAAGTAGTTCTTGGTGGTGAGAGTTCTTTTACAATGATGATATCCATGTTAACAAGGCCATCCACGTTTTAAAAAAGATCTATGAATAGTGATGTGCTATCTTGGAGGAAAGATTTCCTATGAACAAACCAAACTCTGATCTGAGTGCTTGTCCCTGAGATCAGTCATCTGCAAATGAGCAAAAGTGCCCAAAGATTGATGCTCTACAGTATTGACTTGTGAGTATCTGATCACATAGATCCCTTGAAATGACCCTCATGTTCTTCCATTTATTATCCATATGTTTTTGCTTCTTTCATATAGTCTTTCATATAGATTTTCCCTTTATTGGTTTATTATAGCATTCTAAGGCTTTATAGCTTACTAGAAAATAGACAAACTAAGAAGTATACTCTAAGTATTCCCAGGCATGATAGCCAATGGTGCATTTCAACAGTTAATATATAAATATATATATTATATATATATATATATATATATATATAATTATATATATATAATAAATATATATATATATATATATATAAAATAAATGAAATAAGAAATGTCTATGAGTTTACTATATTTTAGCTAAAAATAGTCATTGTAGTAACACTAGTATTTTATCTGCTCACATTCACTAGTAAAAGTGTACTCATTGCTCGTTGTAAATGAATGTTCCACAATAAGAACCACTATACCAGAAAATGATTGAATACTACACAAAGAGTAGACAAGATCAACTTTTTATTAATGAACCAAAAAGCAGATACAGAATATTGTCCAAGGCAGCGCCTCTCCCCGCACACTGCCAGGGACGGGTCCACATGTAGGGCTGCGGGCGCCCTTGTTCTGCCGGCAGGTACTCACCTAGCCGCGCTTCTGCTCGTCAGCGCTCCTCTGCCGGCTGGTGTGTGTGGCCCCACTCCCTAGGGCGTTCACGCCGGCTCTCTGAGATTTAAAGGCCCAGTACGCCTGGCTAATTGCCGGGGCTGACCCTATATATTCTGGGCTCCTCCCTCACTTCCCTGCCGGATCTACAATATTTTAAGCCTTAGAGAAAGCGTTCCAGATCCCATTACTGTTCTACCGTGTTCCAGTCCCTTAGCTACGTTTCTCGACCACGAACCTTTGACGCCTGTCCTGACCTTCCTGTCTGTTACTGACTACGAACCAACCTGACGATTCTGTACCTTGGCTCACCTCGGCCACCACTGCAGGCAAGTCGGGCCAGGGGTAGCAACCTGGGCGTTCTCTTGCCATAGCAAGTCCAACACACTTTGCAGCGGGCTCTGGTGCAAACCATCGGCAACTTAGTCTCCGCTCCCTGGTACAGCTTACACTATTGCCTGCAGTGGTACAGCGGATCCACTACTCCAGCCGTTATGACTATTTTGGCATATTCATCATCACTCACATAGCTGCCCATGTCTCATTGAAATAGTTGTCAGTCTAGTTCATATAGTTGGCCATGCCTCACTCATTTAGTAAATCATGCCTTGCTTGTAAAGTTGGCCATGCCTCACCCATATAATATGTCATGCTTTGCTGATATAGTTCGCCATGTCTCCCTCTCATAGTTGACCATGCCTTGCTCATTTAGTTAGTCATGCCACTTTTATACAGTTGGCCATACCATGCTTATATAGTTAGCCATGCCTTATTCATATAAAAGGCCATGCCTTACTCATATAGTTGACCATATAGTTGACCATGCCTCCCTCATACAGTAGGCCATACCTTGCTTATAAAGGGGGCCATGCCTTGCTCATATAGTTAGCCATGCTTTACTCAAATAGTAGACTATTCCTTTCTCATACAGTTGTATATAATTGGCCTATATGCACTTCAGGTGCTGTATATATTTTGTTTCTTTTTATAAATTGTACTGACACTTAATTCAGTCATACATCCGGAGTTTTCTCTTCTCCTTAAAATGCACTACAAATGACAACAAAAAGACTGAAATATGTTTGCATTTAAAATCTTTGTGCTTTTACTGAACGTACGGAATATCAATTATGGCTGTATGCCCTTTCATTCCAAATCATCGTTCTACAAGTAGTTTAAAAGTCAGGACTTAGCTGTAGTTGTTTTCCTTACAGTCCAAGAATTTCACTTTTCACTTTTCAGTGGCATGCAATCTCTTGTACGAGCTGACTGGTAAGGAGCAAGATGCTCCATGTTGCGCACAGCTGCAATGTTTCGGAAAATCACTTTCCTTCCTCAGGCATGCGTAGTCAGAGTCACATTCACTGATATGTGATCACATTAGACAGACAGGTGAGCATTAACCCTATATTCCCTAACCAATTCAACATAACACTACTACATATATTTAATTCTATGTTCTATCTATCAAAAGAACAATCCAATATATTTTTAATTGTACTATCTAAATAACAAAAACCTACTACGTTATAACTAGCAATTTAAAAATATATATTTACCAAAATTATTTCTTATAAAAAACATCTGAGACTAAACGTCTCGTTCAAACCTTTTGGGATCTTAGTTTCTAACCTACTAATCCAAAATGCTTCTCTCTGAAGAAGCTTGGATTTGTTACGATTAGCATCCTGTATAGGTACCTCTTCTAAAACGCACCAGCGTAAATCGCTTACAGTGTGCTTTGAATCATGAAAGTGTTGTGCTAGCGCTGTTTCTCCATACGTTTGCTCCTTTTTCTGTTCCATGCATCCTATGTTTTTATAATTACGTATTGTTGATTTATGCTCACTTATTCTCGTTTTAACAGGGCGACTAGTTTGCCCTACATAACCTTTGCCACAAGGGCATTTAATATAGTAGATGACATTACTTGTTGTACAACTAAAGTATCCTCTAAAAGGTATGCTAACTCCTGATGATGGATGGGAAATACATGAACCTCGAATGATTGCACTACAATTTATACAAGAAAGACATGGAAAGGTACCGCATTTTGCTGTTCTCAGTAACTCTTGTCTAGATTTTTTTAAAGGGGAAATATCTGAATGAACTAATGAGTCACATAGTGATCTACCCCGTTTGAAGATGTACCTAGGTTTGTCCTTAAACATATAACCGTATTTGGGATCTGTTTGTAAAATGTGCCAATGGCGTGATATAGCCTTTCTGATAATATTAGAATGTTTATCATATGTAGCTGCATACGAGAGACGCGATGTATGTCTTTTTGTTGTTCTTTTCTGTAGTAGATCCTCTCTTTTTAAGGTTCTAATTTGTATACTGATCTTTTCTAATTCTTGTTTATTGTAGCCTCTGTTTACAAAATTACATATTAACTTCTCCGCTTCCACATCATATTGTTGTTCATCTGTACATATACGACGCACCCTCATCAGTTGCCCCCTAGGAATCCCATAGAACGACTATGTGGTAGCTTTGACGGTGTAACAAGTTGTTACGTTCCATAGGTTTAACATAAAGACTGGTCTGAAACTGTTCTATTGTATCTTCTTTTGTAATTTGAACATCCAAGAATTCAATTGTTTTAATGCTTTTATTTAAAGAAAACGATATTAATGGGTGCCTAGTATTTATATACTCTAAGAAGCAATCTAGCTCATGTTCAGTACCCGTCCATAGTAAGAACACGTCGTCGACGTATCTTAACTATGCTTTGATGTTCACTGTAAATTTAGATGAATGTACATAATGGCTTTCAAAATATGTCATGTAGATATTAGCAATACTAGGACCTACTGGCGACCCCATCGAGGTTCCTTGCTTTTGGAGATAATATTCATTACCGAACCTGAAATTTTTTTTCATAAGAATGCAATCAAGTAATGTAAGCAAAAACGCAATGTGTGCATTTGACAGTAATGGTTCATTAGCTAGAGCTTCCCTTATCGCTTCATTTGCATGTTCATGTGATATATTGGTGAAAAGTGATTTAACATCTAGTGTACACAAAAACGTTATATCCTTGGTGTTAATCTTATTCAAATTTTGTAAAAATTGATTGGTATCCGTCAAACAATTAAGATTTTTTTTCACAATTTTTTGCAGATACATATCTAAATACCGAGCCAAAGGTTCCAAAAGCGACCCCATACCAGAGACTATAGGTTGATAAGGGGGGGGGAATTTGTTTATGGATCTTGGGGACAAAGTATATTACTGGTGTGCGAGGATTCTGGACCTTCAGTGCATCTAATGTATTTTGGTCTATTAGGCCCATAGATGCCACTTCATCTAAAAAACTATCAATTTTTGTTTTAAACTCTTTTGTAGGATCTGACGATAATCTATTATAAACTCTACTATCCCCCAGATGATCTTGTGCTTGCTGTATATAATTGTCCTTGTCCATAACAACTGTCGCCCCACCTTTATCTGCTTTTTTGATAATGATGTTTGAATTATTTTTCAATTCTTGTAAGGCTTGCATTTCAGGTGGGGAGAGGTTGTTATGGACATAGGGAGCTTGATGCCATTTTTTAGATACTTCCTCAGTAACTAGCTGTGTGAATACATCTAGACTAGAATTCTGTATTGCAGGGTCAAAATTACTTTTCTTGAAAAGCTTCTTAGGTAATACATCACTAGATTCTCCTCGCTGATTATCCTTTTCAAAAAACATCTTAATTCTAATATATCTACAAAACTTATAAAAATCTACTGAAAACTGAAAAAATTGGTTATGATACACCGGAACAAAATTAAGTCCTCGATTCAATACTTGCTGCTGATATTTCGTCAAAGAGTGCGATGATATATTTACTGTCAGAGATTCTATTTCTTTTTCTTTTGTGCTGATCGGACAGGTCTCTTCATCAAACATCCTGCTTGTGTATGTTTGTCTTCTTCTGGATCTTCTTGTGGTCTCGTTTTGTCCAAAAAATTCCGTTTATTTTTCGATATCGATTGTCCTTGCGCAGATGCTGATTGAGAACTGTCAGATGTTACACTAGACATATCCGAACTTCTTTCCACTCGTCTCTGGTTGGTTCTTTGTCTACGCACTTGATTGTGATTTTCAGCCCAGGTGTAAACACGTCCGTGTAAGTAATCTCGAGTATCACGCTCAAATTTCTTTAATTTAGTTTCCAATAGCTGTAAACGATAGATAGAACATAGAATTAAATATATGTAGTAGTGTTATGTTGAATTGGTTAGGGAATATAGGGTTAATGCTCACCTGTCTGTCTAATGTGATCACATATCAGTGAATATGATTCTGACTACGCATGCCTGAGGAAGGAAAGTGATTTTCCAAAACGTTGCAGCTGTGCGCAACATGGAGCGTCTTGCTCCTTACCAGTCAGCTCGTACAAGAGATTGCATGCCACTGAAAAGTGAAATTCTTGGACTGTAAGGAAAACAACTACAGCTAAGTACTGACTTTTAAACTACTTGTAGAACGATGATTTGGAATGGAAGGGCATACAGCCATAATTGATATTCCGTACGTTCAGTAAAAGCACAAACATTTTAAATGCAAACGTGTTTCAGTCTTTTTGTTGTCATTTGTCGCTCATATAATTGTCCATGCATCACTTTGCTAATTCAGTTGACCATGCCTCATTCATATTGTTAGTTATGCTTCCCTCATATAGTGGACCATTAATTGCTTATAAAGTTGTCCACACCTTGCCTTGCTCATATAAGTGGCTATGCTTTGTTCCTATAGTTGGCCCAGCCTCACGTGTATAGACAGACATGCGTCACTCACAGAGTTGGCCATTTATCACTCATATAGTTGGCCTGCCTCACTCAAATAATTGGCCATGCCTCGCACATGTAAGTAACCATGCCTTGCTTCTATATTTGACTGTGCCTTGTTCCTTTAGTTTGTTGTGCCTCACTTATACAGTAGACCATGCTTGGCTTATACAATATCTCACAAAAGTGAGAACACCCCTCACATTTTTTGCAAATATTGTATTATATTTTTACATGGGACAACACTGAAGATATCACACTTTGATACAATGTAAAATTAGTCAGTGCACGACTTGTATAGCAGTGTAAATTTGGTATGCCCTCAATGTAACTCCGCACACAGCTATCAATGTTTAAACCGCTGGCACCAAAAGTGAGCATACCCCTAAGTGAAAATGGACAAATTGTGCCCAACTTGTAATTTTCCCTCCACAGTGTCATATGATTCATTAGTGTTACAAGGTCTCAGGTGTGAATGGGGAGCAGGTGCTTTAAATTTGGTATTATTGCTCTCACACTCTCTGATACTGGTCACTGGAAGTTCAACAAGGCACCTCATGGCAAAGGGCTGTCTGAGGATCTGAAAAAAAGAATTGTTGCTCTAAATAAAGATAGCCTAGGCTATAGGAAGATTGCTAAGACCTTGAAACTGAGATACAGCACGGTGGCCAAGACTATACAGCAGTTTAACAACACATTTTCCACTCATAGCAGACTTCACCATGGTCAACCAAAGAAGTTGAGTGCAAATGCTCAGCGTCACATCCAGAGATTGTCTTTTCAAAATAGATGTATGAGTGCTGTCCACTTTGCTGCATAGGTTAAAGAGGGGGGGCCAGCATGTCAGTGCTTAGACCATACTGCATCAAATCAGTCTGCATGGCTGTTGTCCCAGAAGGAAGTCTTTTCTAAATATGATGCACAAGAAAGCCTGCAAACAGTTTGCTAAAGAGAAGCAGACTAAGGACATGGATTACTGGGACCATGTCCTGTGGTCTGACCAGGATAAACTTATTTGTTTCAGATGGTGTTAAGTGTGTGTAGCTTCAAATAGGGAGGAGTACAAAGACACGTGTGTCCTGCCTATATTCAAGTATAGTGGTGGGAGTAGAAATATTTGTCACTCTGCACTTCCACCCTTTATATGTGCTAGTTGAAGGATATTTCAATCCATAAGGTCCATATATCAACTGCACATTAATTTGCAATTATTTTCATTTACTTCCTGGTGCATAAATCAAATGTATCTCTGTACACTGAGACTTTCCATGACGGTCATAAAAAGACCTTTCTCAAATGTGTCACTATAAAATAAAAAACATAATAATCTAAAACATATAAAATCCAAAATTCATTCAAAATAGAATCATTATAAATGTGAAAATGTATGATCAAATATAAGTAAAAAATAAGTCAAATAAATGGTATATAAAAAATGATTTACATAATTAAGTAGTTAATATGCAATCATTAATTTCCACATGATTATTTATGATATAACGTTGAATTGTAGCAACAATATTGTACATAAATCAATTAACAGCATATAGTCATTTGGCAAATTATAATTATGAACATGACCCCATATACGTAATTGCTATCCATTATGTAGTATAGTAAAACCATACATTATCTGCTAATATAACAGTCACAGAACCATCAACAATGAGCATTTTATATTGAATCTTGGATTGACATAAATATATGCAAAGATAAAATCTGGCAGAAAAAGAGAGAAAACATTACCAAATAGTGGAGAAAATGCAGTTTGTGGAAGTCCGGCCGCAGCTCGGTAGTAGGGAAGCACAATGTCATTAATGGAGATTTCTGGCGTCCTTAAATCCCCAGTTCGCTGGTGTGAAACCTCTCGCATGTGGTGTTCCAGACGCCATCTTAGTAGAGGAATAATGAATTTAGACGTCAGAGTCAGCGCCATCTTAATAAAGGAACTGTGCATCAATGTCTTAATGAAAATCACTGTGTTTATCACTCTATTGCTGCTATTTTTCTTTTTTTTATATATATTCTATGTATTAGTGTAAAAAGACCTAGTGGTCAGACACTATTATACAGGGTGGGCCTTTTATATGGATACACCTAAATAAAATGGGAATAGTTGGTGATATCAACTTCTTGTTTGTGGCACATTAGTATATGGGAGGGGGGAAAAACTTTTCAAGATGGGTGTTGACCATGGTGGCCATTTTGAAGTCGGCCATTTTTGATCCACTTTATTTTTTCTAATGGGAAGAGGGTCATGTAACACATCAAACTTATTGAGAATTTCACAAGAAAAACAATGGTGTGGTGGTTTTAACATAACTTTATTCTTTCATGAGTTATTTACAAGTTTATGACCACTTCTAAAATGTGTTCAAAGTGCTGCCCATTGTGTTGGATTGTCAATGCAACCCTCTTCTCCCACTCTTGACAAACTGATAGCAACGCCGCAGAAGAAATGCTAGCACAGGCTTCCAGTATCCGTTGTTTCAGATGCTGCACATCTCGTATCTTCACAGCATAGACAATTGCCTTCGAATGACCCTAAAGGTAAAAGTCTAAGGGGGTCAGATCGGAAGACCTTGGTGGCCATTCAACTGGCCCATGACGATCAATCCACTTTCCTGAAAACTGTTCATGTAGGAATGCTCGGACCTGACACCCATAATGTGGTGCTGCACCATTTTGCTGAAAAAACTCAGGGAACATGGCATCTTCAGTGCATAAAGAGGGCAACACATCATCATGTAGCCACAAACAGGAAGTTGATATCACTACCCATTCCCATTTTATTTAGGTGTATCCATAGAAATGGCCCACCCTGTATATCAATCTCTAATTCTAAACAAGGGAAATAAAAAAGTTTTTTTATTTTCAAATTATACATACTATAAATATATATGGGACTTAACAGGTGCGTAGGAATAATAGAAAATCTAAATTTACATGAAAAATAAAAATATAAAACAAAGTATCACTAAACCTCCAAATGGTTCTACACCTATCATTTGTATGAAAAATATATGTGCACAATATATGGATGTATCACAATATTGCAGATCAAAGAAAATTAAGATGAAAAAATGTATGCATGCGACAGTCCACGTGTCTGAAAAATCAGTATAATGTTCAATTATAGACAGGCATTACTGGAAAAGAAAGTCACATTCACGGTTTAGACCAAATGGTGATAGACATTTTAACTTATGGGTCCACCATGATTCATACTCCCTCAGCCGCCTCACCTGGTCTCCGTCTCTTTGTGGATATTTTACCTGCTCTTATACCTGAAATCTCAATTGCGTTATGTTATAGGATGCCGTTATGAAGTGGACTGGTACTGGAAGCCATGTTTTCTAACTTATTTGGGATATGTAATCCTATCCTTTAATCGCTGTGTTGTTTCCCCCACATACAGTGTATTAGCCCACATGGGCACTTCAGCATATACACTACATGTGTTTAATCACAGTAAAAAAAAAAAAACAGGAATCAATTTATCTGATTGGGGGTGCTGTATCTTAAGAAAACTACCAGCAAAGACAACAATGCCTAGGGGTGCAGATTCATTTAAAATATAACCTTTAATAATATTAAGTAAAAAAGAGGATATAACTAACAAAGACAAAACAAAAACGGGGAATTCGCCCCGAAAAGGGCAGCCCCGCGCAGGAACACCCTACCTATATCCTAAAATACTATCAAGGGAACATAGAGACGAATAACAAGTACATATAACTAAACAGAGACATTACCAAAAAAAAATGCAGAGAAGAGTGGCCGGTCTCAAAACATAACAATAACAACACACCAACAATACAATAAACATACAGCGACTCTACTGACAATACAGACTATCCAACTATCCGACGCGTTTCTCCCACCAATAGCGTAGGTTCATCAGGGAACAAATGGTATGTCAGTACAAAAGTGTATAATACGCTTACGTCCCTTCCAAATGATACTTCAGTACAATCATAGATACAGGTACCCGGATCCTGTGATAACGGCAGAGATGCTGCGCAGGGTAATAGTTACCGATGGTAGAAGGTAGCAACAACCAGAAAGCAGCAGCCTAAACCCCTATATATACACCCAAGAATATAAGTACAGTACAGGTACTTACCACTCAAAGTCCGGAGGTAGCGTCCAGAAGTTAAAACCGCGCATGCGCCCGGGAACCGAGCGTACCATGTGGTAGGAAGCATCCACGGTTGCCAAGGGTACTACCGCGTGTGCGCAGAAGCGTGATCTTATCACCACGTATTACACTTGAGGAGTCTAGACAATGCAAGCAAGGAAAGGTTCCACATTTCCGCGTTGTTAAAAGGCGCTGCGAGGAATCTGGTTTAAGGGAACCTATATCTGCTCTTACCAGTTTATCGCTTAGGTTACTTGGTCTTTTAGAACATATTATAACAGGCAATTGAAATTCAACAATTTCGGGATAGGATTGTTGCAATAAAGACCAATGTTTCCTTATTATTTGATGAACCGGGGGATGATATGTATTTACGACTGTCATATGTTTATTGTCAAGTTTCTATCTTCTAGTGATAATCACTTTTGGTTTAATAAAATCTTGTGGGTACCCCCTATCTTTTAGAAATTGTTTAGTCTATGATTTCTAAGGATTCGTTCTGTAACAATCCTCTCAACTTGTGTGAATTGGGATTTAGGTAGCGATCTCTTAACATTATAAGGATGACAACTTTGAAAATGTACCAAATTGTTGGGTTTGTAAATAGATCCACTTCCAGATCCCTATTCGATTTTTTTTAGAACGAGTTTATCTAAAAAATTGAGCTGCACAGGGCTCGAATCCTTTGTGAATTGCAGTTCCATCCTCATCGAATTATGGGAGTGTCATGGTTTGGTGCTGCTGGATGTGGGGAGCTACAGCTCATTGAGGGAACCATGAATGCCAACTTGTACTGTGACATACTGAAGCAGAGCATGATCCCCTCCCTTCTGGGCTGCAGGGCAGTATTCCAACATGATAACGACCCCAAAAGAAATTGAGGGTAAAGGTGCTGGACTGGCCAAGCATGTCTCCAGACCTAAACCCTATTGAGCATCTGTAGGGCGTCCTCAAATGGACGATGGAGTGGCGCAAGATCTCTAACATCCACCAGCTCCATGATGTTGTCATGGATGAGTGGAAGAGGATTACAGAACCTGTGAAGCTCTATTGACCTCCATGCCTGAAAAAGTTAAAGAGGTTTTCTCAGCACTGAATCACTGGCTGACAAGTAGTTTTGCACTCACACTGTCTTTTTCGGCTGTCTCCTCAGTCTGGTACTTTGACAATTATAGATACCTCCATGCTTCTCAGGGATCACAGCTCTTTTACCTTTTGTTTACTGCAGATAATTTTGTTTAATCTAATGAGTTCACTCACAACTCAGTCCCATCAGTCTGTCCGTAGTATCACATCACTCCTGCTCTCAGCTAATCAGATATGCAGGTGACCATGGAACCCTCTGTGTTGAAAGCTAATCTTCCTAGTGAGAAAACCCCTTTAAGGCAGTGATGTAAAATAATGGGGGCCACACAAAATATTAACACTTTGGGCACAACCTGCCCATTTTCACTTGGGCTCACTTTTGTTGCCAGCGATTTAGATATTGATGGCTGTGTGTTGAGTTATTTTGAGGGCACACCAAATTTACACTATTAGGCCATGTCCCCACGGTACGGGTTTTCGGACGGTTTTTCAGCCGGTTTGCGGTTTTTCAGACCGCCTGAAAAACCAGCCGAAAATGAGCACATTGGTGCTCTATGGAAAACCCATGCAGCAGTCCCCACTGCACGGGTTTTCCATCGGCGGATTTTCCACCCGCGGGCCGGCCGCAAAACATTGAACATGCACATTCTTACGTCCGATTTACGGACGGAATCTGTGCATCTCAATGTGAAGGGGGAGGGCTTTTTCCGCTCATCACGGAGAAAATCCGCCCACCCCTGTGGCCATGGGGACGGGCGCAAAACAGGGCTAATGCCGTCCGGCAAACCGACCGGTATTTGTCCTGTGCAGTGGGAACGCGCCCTTATACGAGCTATACACTGACTACTTCGCGTTTTATCAAAGTATGATATCTTCAGTGTTGTCTCATGAAAAGATATAATACAATATTTACAAAAATGTGAAGGGTTTTTGTGATACTGTATAATTGATACACTTTGCTCATATAGTTGGTTATGTGTCACTCATATAGTTGGTTATATCTCACTTGGATAGTTTGCCATGCCTTGCTCATATAGTTAGCCAGGACTCACTTATACAGTTGACCATGGCTTGCTTATATAGTTAACTATGTCTCACTCATATGGTTGATCATACCTTGCTCATATGGTTGACCCTGCTTCACCCATATAGTTGGTCATGCTTTGTTCATATAGTTGACCGTGCCTCACTCATATACTTGACCATGCCTAGCACATAAAGTTGACTATGCCTCACTCATACAGTTGAACAGTGAACAGTAGCTCCTTACAGCTGGCAGCACTCTTTTTTGGGACTATTTTTGGGACTTTCATTGTTTAGAATTTTTTGGGCTCCCGTCTATCAGGGAGCACCAGGGCTTTTATTGTCAAAGTACCAGGTGGAGCCGTCCTTGTTGGGACGATGTCCCCATATTGTTTGATAGGCAGTCTGTAGCATAGGCCGTGTAATAGTGTTACTTTGGTCCCCACACCTTAGAGGTTTGTATTTAATTTGTCTGTTTAGTGTAAGCCTTTTTTCTTTTGGATCTTCTGGATTATTATTAGTCTATATTTTACTAGACTGTTAAAGGTAACATTTTACGCCTATTTTTCTTGTTCTGAGTGGAACCTGTCTTGTTAAACCACTGTATGGTGTTTGTCACCATGTTGCAGCTCAGCGTCAGAGTGTTGGCAATCTTCTTTATGTATAGAAACAATTTTATTTTTCAGATCTTCAAACAGTTCTTTGCCACGGGGGGCCATGTTAAACTTTCAGTGACCAGTAGGAAAGAGTGTGAGAGCGAAAAAAACCCAAATTCAACATAGCTGTTCCCCATTCACACCTGGGTACTTGTAACACTAATAAGTCACATGACACTAGGGAGGTAACATGACATATTGGGTACAATTTGTCCATTTTCACTTACTGTAGGGGTGTACTCACTTTTTTTGCCAGCAGTTTAGACATTGATGGCTGTGTGTTGAAGTATTTTGAGGGGACACCAGATTTACACTGTTATACAAGCTGTACACTGACTACTTTGTATCTAAGTGTCATACCTTCAGCATTGTCCAATGAAAATATATAATATTTAAAAAATTGTGAGGGGTGTACTCACTTTTTTATGAGATACTGCATATAAAGTTTGCTGGTGCCATATGATGAAAAACAGCCCCACACCATGATGTTCCCACCTCCACAATTCAGTTTTGATCTGGTGTTTTTGGTCTCCAAACATGGTGTGTATTATGGCATCCAAAGAGTTTAATTTTGGTCTTATCTGACCAGACTATGTTCTTCCAGTATTTCACAGGCTTGTCTAAATGTTGTTGAGCAAACTTAAAACGCACTTGAACCTGCTTTTTGTTAAGCAACGGAGTATTGAATGGTGAGTGTGCATACAAGCCATTCAGGATGAGTGCATTACTTATTATTTTCTTTGAAACAATTGTACTTGAGGATTCCAGGTCTTTCTGTAGCTCTCCACAGGTGTCCTTGGCTCTTGTACAACTCTTCTAATAATTGTTTACACTCCTCTGAAAAATTGCGGCGAGCACCTGGTCATGGACAGTGTATGATTAAATTCTGTTCTTTAAACTTCCGATCATGGCCCCAACAGTTCTCACCGGAATCGTCAGTAGTAGTGTTGAGCGATTATTATCGACAAAGTTGAAATCGGCACAGTTTTTATGTTGATCGAAATTTTTAGATCATGCGATAATTTAGGTTAAAATCTGTGCATCATCTATTAATATCGCGCCATTTTCGGCGCTTCCTGTCATTTTGGCGGCCAGCAAATCAGCTTACAGAATAGAGCAGGGTGAGATGTGTGTGCGACGTCATGACTGGGATGTGTATGGTTGCGATTGGCTGGAAAAAATCACATGACCTCGTTTTACATAGAACAGCCCTTCCTGTTCATGATCAGTGTCTCTCAGCGTCTCTTAGCAGTAGGACGTGCGCTCTGCCTGTGTCCAAACAGCTCAGCGAAATTATTCTATTTCTTCACAGAGAAAGCTCTACTGTTAGCTGTGATCCTTACAACTTAGATCAGAGATTGGAAGATTTTATGTAGTTAGGTAGAGAATTTTAAAGGAGCATCTACCGCTGTAAAGTCACGGGTGGAAGCGGGGGGCACCCCCGCGGGCGAACACAGACAAGCTCTATAAAGAATACTGGATATAGTTCACCAAGACTTAGTGTAGACATTGCATTGCAATAGCTTTATTATTAACAGTTTTCTATTGAAATATTTCCTGGATATTGGGCAGCCTGAACTTATATTAGGATACACATCTTTTCTAGTAACTGCAGGTCTCTTTGTTAGGTGCAAAACTCCACTTTTATTATCAGTATACATTTCAGATAGGTGTTCTTTTTCAATTTTGCCCATTCCAGCTTTGTTGATATAGCCACCCTGCAGTTAAATTAGAATCCAGCAATTTTGTAGTCGGCACAGGTTGATAGGTTCCAAAAATACCTTTTATTATCCGAATACATTACAGATACGTGTTTTTTCACTTTGGCGCACTACAGCTTTGTTCATTGAGGCACCTTGCACTTAAATGTGAATACAGCAATTTTATATACTACAGGTCCTATCATAAAAAAATGTTGTTTCTAACAGACATTTGTTCTTCACAATTGTCCAAAGTGGCTCAAGGGTCATGCTTTGAATTTTTGGGGGCATTTATGGCTGTTGACATGCAGCTATACTACAGGTCCTATTATAAAAAAAATGTTTCTAACAGACATTTGTTCTTCACAATTGTCAAGAGTGGCTCAAGGGTGATGGTGCTGTCAGAAACAGGAATAGGTAGGACACTGTTAATGGACACATATTGCAAATGACTTGTTTTTGCAAGATCTTTAACATAGCTATCAATCCCTGTATTGAGACAACCCATTTAATACAATTAAAAAAAGAGAAACAAAGACATGGTGGGATTCCATCCTATTTAAAAAATGTGTTTTCTAGAATTAAACTACTAAAAAACTTGCATGTACAAAATAGCTGGTAAAAAAATTCCTCTGAATTGTACAAGGGAGGTACAGGAAAACTTGACCAGATGTAGGTTATTCAGAGGACATGGAGTATGGAGCACGGACAGAGAACAAAGTACAGAGACAATTTCCTCCAGCACGTTGAGTAAAATGAGAAAAAGAATGCCAAGAAAAAGGGCACCTGGGTGGAACAGGAGCGTTAACCACCAGTATTTCCAAGTGAAGCTCAATTGGTCCGCACTCATACGGAGGGGCAAGCGCTACCCAGGACAGGGACAGTATATGTCCAGTTCAACTAAAATGGTGGTTGAAAGACTCCTTTTTCCTGCACTTTTTAATCTGTGGGTCAGACAGGTTTAATGGTCATACTGTGGTACAGAACAGGTATAGTCAATGTCCAGTTCAACTAAAATGGTGGTTGAAAGACTCCTTTTTCCGGCACTTTTTAATCTGGGGTCATGCAGGTTTGGGGCTCATGCTGTGGCCCAGGACAGGTATAGTCAATGTCCAGTGAAACTAAAATGGTGGTTCAAAGACTCCTTTTTCCGGCACTTTTTAAATCTGGGGGTCATGCAGGTTTGGGGCTCATGCTGCATTCCAGGACAGGGATATTCAATGTCCAGTTCAAGTAAAATGATGGTTCAAATCATACTGCCTTCTGGCACTTTTTAATTTGTGGGTCATGCAGGTTTAAGGCTCATGCTGTGGTGCAAGACAGGGATAGTGAATGGTCTGTGATTTTTTTTCTGTGGCTTTTATAACCTAAGTGTGTTGCCTAAGATGTAGCATGTATCCATTTGACTGTTGTGGATGTTAATTCCAGCTTCTCCAGCCCTGTTTGGGTGTAAGAATGAAGGTGTTGTTGCTCTCCCATAGACTTTAATGGTCATCGATCATAATCTACCATCGACCATCGAATATCTTGTCGATGATGGTCGACTATCGACCATCGACCGATGTCGATGGCCAACGTAATCGCTCAACACTAGTCAGTAGTTTAGAAATTCTTCTGTAACCAATGCCATACATATGTTTTGCAACAATAAGCTTTCGCAGGTCTTGAGACATCTCACTGGTTTTACTCATCTTGAAAAGTTTCTTGTGTGACACCTTTGTAATGAGATACCTTTTTATAGGCCACCATTTGAACCAGCTGAAATGATTTTTCTCTAAGTGTCAGGAATGCTTTCTAATTTCTGATAGATTTCAGCTGGTGTCAAGACTTTCCATTACTTTTTGCACCTCTTTCTTCATGTGTTCAATACTTTTTCCCTGTGCTATTTATCATTTTTATACATAATTTATGGACATCTATGGTTTGATTTCTTTACCTGTGTGGATTGGATTGGTTGCTATCGACATCTGGTGAGAATTTCATGCCAAAAGCACATTTAAAAATATTTTTACTTAGAAAATTGGTAACTTTTTCCCTACTTATTTCACCCTCTGCAAACTCAAATTTTTTATTCCAAAAACTTTCTTGAAAAAGCATTGAAACACAAAGGTGTCCATAGGCACAAAAACTGTCTCTCATTTATGCAGAAATCAGCTGGATTGGCCCACAGCTTTATTATATTTTTGGATACTATTAAAGGCTCTAAAATTATGTCAAAGATTAGTATTAGTGTTAACTGAGGCCCTATTCACAACTGTGTTGGAGGTTTTGTTGCAGAATCCATCAGTACTGTAGTTTCTGGTATAAAAAAGCATAGCCTAACACTAAGGGCGACGTGTATGAATTTTGACGCCCAGACGACAATTTTATTGCGCGCATTAGTGTAGAATGCACCTGAATTTATGAACCTGTTCTACTACGGGTCATAGATTAGGTGCTTTCTAGCTACAAAATGACATCTCAGGTTCAGGTAAACCACTATTAAATTGGTCTGCCTGTTCTAAATGTTTTGTGCCTAGTTTTGCTGTCCTCCTGTCATAAATGCGTAGAATAACACGATTGTGGAGCGACATGCCTCCACAACGCCCCCAACATCCTTAGGTGCATTACAAAGTGCCGTGGGCGCCCGATAATGCGCCTAATTTTGGAGTGGGGGAAAGGACCCCAGAATTCTGGTGCATACATGTCGCCCTATGGTTACACTGTATGTGTTATGATTAAGGCTTTATAACCTGAAGTGTGTAAGAGTGTGTTCATGTGGCAGATGCAATAAAATTTACATTTTGTGGTAAGCTGGAGTATCTTTCTGTTTTCAATATTTATTTGGTGCACAGTCAGTACCTCCCTATTATTCCCAAGAGAGCTGTAAAAATCTACTGTATTCTACACTATGTCTAAGGTTCAGTTCGGAGCCTTTGTTGCAGGTTCCATCAAAAATAAAGGAAAAAATAGGGTAGCATGCAGCACTATTGTATTAAAAAAATGATGGCCACCACGACGGAAATCTGACGGACCCCACTGATGTTTAACGGAGTCAGTCCGGCACCGTTGGTGTCCATTATGTAACAGATCTGGCACCAACAGATCTGCCTCCAAATGGAACTTCTGACGCAGATGTGAACTGGGCCCAAGATAGACACGTCAAGATTATATCATCTTTAGCCCCCTAATGTCCCTTAACGAAAATGACAGATTGATATTGAAATGTATGTCACAGTGCAGGAACAGACAGCTGCCATGATGAACATTCTTGCCATGCAGTTCTCCCGAGTGCGGTCAGTGCCTCTGTGAGATCATCAGCAACAGAAGCCATGCTTCTGCCCCAACAGTGGGGAACAGAGATGACTACTGTTCTGACAGTTTAACCCCTTAGATATCATGGTGAGTAGTGACCATGGAAACTAAGGTGTTGGTCAGAGGAAGGTGCTCATCCGTCCACACCATAAGCATTACCACCATGTTGTAGGCACCCATGGGTTATGATAGAAGTCAATAGTCTCCAAAAAAAACGGAATCCCACAAGAGAACAGAGATTGACTTCTGATATATCACTATATTTACTATTTTGTCATAGGCAAACTTAAACTCTATCAGTTTGGAAGTACATAATGGTGAAATAGAGGTGCTAAAATTTTGAGGCATCTGTGTGAAAAAGCTAGGGGAAAGAAAGGGCGATCTGGATGTAGTTTTGTTGCAGGAAGAGGCAAGATGGATATACAGACTCAATACATTAACCCTAAAGGCCTAAATGAAGGCTTTTCATTTTCAGAATTTATTTAATCCTGCTGATTCCCTATATAATAATTTTTGAAGAAACATGATATATGTGATTAAGTACGGTCAGTGGACATAGCACGGTTGAATATATGACTATAGAAGCATCAGAGTTCACATATGTGTTTTTTTTTTTCTTTTTCCTGAGGAGTGTTGTTTATGGGAGTATGGTGGCAGCTTTAGCAGCACATATTATGAGTGTGCGTGCAGGAGAGTGGAAGGGGGAGTGGGTTTTTGTGCATTCTCTGATGGCTTGGTGAGCACCTGAATAGGGTGTGTACCTAACATGATATAAAAGGAAATGAGCTTAGACCACATCGGACCGGACCTCTAACCCCTGATGAAGCCAGGTTAGCTGGTGAAACATGTTGGGGAGGTCAGGCATGACTTTTTAAATTGTGATTTCTCACCTCTGTCTACAAGTGTCACCTGCTGCAGAGGGTGTCACAAGGCGGCCTTATTTGTCCTGTGTCCATTAGATTAGGGACGATTGCCCAAGTAGGAGGCTTGGGATCCTTCACTGGAGTTAATAATTTGTTGTATATATAAGGCTTTCCTGTTGGTAGGTGGGGTTCCACCAGGCTTCATAGTGGAAAAGGAGCTATTCCTTCCTTCAGAAGTAGAAGGGGTTAAATGGTGAGGTTAGAAATCAGGTTTTTAAATAGTGTGTATAGAGGTTAAGAGTTATACATAATAAAAGTTACGTTTTAGTGTTTTAAAGATAGAGAACTGATAGAGTTTAAGTTTGCCTATGGCAAAATAGTAAATATAATGATAGAAGTCAGGGACCTCCAAGCCTGCTATCGGTGTTTGCCTGATAGGCCATACCTGGGGCATGTCCATTTAGTACTGCCAGGCAATAATGCTTTGATGTACTAAGTGTTCCAAAGCATTATACATTCAGTCAAGGCACTGCTGCTTCAAGTGCCCTAGTGGAACAAAAATAAATAAATAAAAGTTTAAAAAATGTTTCCTTTTTAAATTCCCCCAAGAAAATCTAAAAATTAGTTAAAAAATGTGTATCTCAAAATGGTAGTACAAAAAAATTACCATTTCATCCACCAAACAAGCAATGGCTATGTCAATAGGGAAATAAGAAAATAATGTCTCTCAATTTCTGATAACAAAAACATGGACTTTTTTTTCTTACTTGTCTGTATTCTGCAAAAAATTGGAATTAGTACTATTTTAAATATTTATTAGTACTAAAATGTAAAAAAAAAGCTCCAAAAAGGTGCATATTTAAACATTTGAAGGACACTGTACAATAATTTTACTGCACAGTAAAAGCCAAGGGTGTGATTGATGTTTTTTTTTTTTTTTTTGCATTCCATTGCAAATGAATGGTAACATTTAAAATACAAGCCCTCATAGAGCTATAGCAATGGGAAAACAAAAAGTTCTTGCAATGCATGGATGAAATAATAGAAAATTGCTTAGTCTTTGAGACGTAAATGCAAGATCCTATAATTATGCGATCATGTACGATTTCTTAGAGCCTACTCCAGTTTATGCCCTACATGTGGTATTATACTTGCCCCAGTAGATGGTGATCTTCCTCCAGCCGTGAGAAGAGACAGCATTGTAGAGTTGAAGTATACCTTATAGCCATTACATGAGGTCACTACAATGCCGCTATGAAGTAGAACTTATTTTTAACCAGCAGAGTTGCCAGTCTGTAAAAGAAAATGACACATGAAAAATATGATGAGTCTTAAGTGCTTTGTGACTCAGTGAAAGAGCCAACAGATGAATACATCAGTAAAAACCAGAGATGTCCCAATGCAGATGTCACCACCACATGAAATGCCAATTAGATTTGGTTGACATCTGCGTTTAAGCTTCCGTCTTGAACTTCACTTACGGATTCCTTTAAAAAATGGAACAAATAGTGCAGCAAGTGCTTTTTCTGTTAAAATGGCAGAAACTCATCGGACTGGGTGCTTTTGATGTTCATCATAAAACGGTTCTAACACAGCCTCAGCAAAGGAGGCTCCAAAAGGAACTTCCAATGCAAATGTAAAACAGGTCCATATTTGTTAATATGATAGTAATCTATCCACCACAATATACAGCTAAAACTGAACATTTATTAAATATATGCTAAACTGATATAATTTGATTTCTCAAAATATAATAGCAAATTGCTTCCAAACAAAATACGTAGCCTCTTTTTAGTTATGGTCCAGCGAAATATATATATACATATCTCTATAAGAAGTACCAAAAATTAAGGTGACATTACTCACGTGACCGGAGTCTGGCATATGATTATGCGCACATGATGCAAACATGTATATCCAGATGTAACGTATCCAAGCACTAAATATGTTTGAAAAAACGGATACCCTACCAGTCCCTACAAAACCCTTCCTAAAGGCATGGACCCCGTCCCAAAAGGGACAACCCCACCTATCCGTGGCTATACCCTGGTTCACAAACTAACACTAAGTAGGAAACAAACAAAATCGCTTCGTAGTCCAAGGGAAAAGTAACCCCAACGCGTTTCCCCGTCTGTAGTACGGGTTTTCAGGAGGAATATTTCTCCAAGTATACAATAAGCAGCAAAATGAAAAAATAGACGTATATACTGTTAAAAAGTCGCCACAGTTGGCGATCTGTTTGTTTGTCTTTTTAACAGTATATACGTTTATTTTTCATTATTGTATACTTGGAGAAATATTCCCCCTGAAAAACTGTACTACAGAATGGGAAACGCGTTGGAGTTCCTTTTCCCTTGGATTACGAGGCAATTTTGTTTGTTTCCTACTTAGTATTAGTTTGTGAACCAGGGTATAGCCACCAATAGGTGGGGTCGTCCCTTTTGGGACGGGGTCCCTGCCTTTAGGAAGGGACTGGTAGGGTATCCGTTTTTTCAAACATATTTAGTGTTTGGATACGTTGCATCTGGATATACATGTTTGCATCATGTGCGCATAATCATATGACAGACTCCTGTCTTGTGTGTTATATCACCTTAATTTTCTGTACTACTTATAGTGTTTTGTATATATATATATATATATATATATATAAATATATATATATATATATATTTATTTATTTATTTATTTATTTAGCTGGATCACAACTAAAAAGAGGCTACGTATTTTGTTTGGAAGCAATTTGCTATTGTATTTTCAGAAATCAAATTATATCAGTTTAGCATATATTTAATAAATGTTACGTTTTAGCTGTATATTGTGGTGGATAGGTTAAAAAACAGCGGTTTGTTCCCTTATTGAGGAGACTTTCTCATGGTTGTTTTTTTATTATAGGAATCTATCAATATATCATGAAACTATTCATTTATGATGCAAAGATAATTTTTGTATTGTATAATAATGGTAGGTATTTATTGTTCCTCTTGTATAAATGATAAGAAGAATTCACACAAAATGCCCGGTGGATCAAAGTTGGCATAAATTGTTCATCTATTTCAAATAGGAAATGAAACAGCTGATAGAGACAGCCGGATCATCTATAAGAGCAAAAATATTGAAGTTGTCATCTGATAGCCTGAATGAATAGAAATGTGTGTAGAATTATCCAGAATAACACCTCGTTGGGAGAGAGGATATAGGACAAGAGTTGTGAATGTGGATTTTCTTTGCTGATTTGTGACAGTCACTGAGATACCACTACTTTTCCTAAAGTTATGGGTCAGCCCCTTTAGATCACACGCTTGTCAACGTCTGCTTCCCTAGGGAGAGGGGTATTGAGATGAAAAGAACACGGCCAGGACTATGTGTATCTCTTGTGTTCTGGAGCTGGTTCATACTACTAGTATTGGAGCAATCTCCTCTTCTGTGCACTCCTCCCTTAAGAGCTGACTGGATGTAATGTGACTCTGTTTTTCGTCCCATACAGGACAGCAGCTGGAGCTCAAACACCTCGGACCCAGAGAGTATTTCCTTCACCTAGCAGTCCAATCTCCATTAAAAGTCCAGAGCCCCCCAGCTATTGGGCTGCATCCTCATCCATCTCTACGACATCTGGTCAACCGCAACTGCTGCACTTGGAGAGCATTACCTCTCCTCCAGATAGTGAGGCTTATTACGGGGAAACAGATAGTGACGCTGACATCCAAGCATCTTCTGGGCATCCCCCAAGTGCCCAACAAAATCCAAACCAGCAGCAGGCAGCTCCAGAAAAACACCGCAGGGCGCGTAAAAAGAGTCCAAGATCTCCACCTGGGAGCAGCGGCAAAACCGAAAACGAGCAACAATCTTTATCGGAAATGAGTGGTTATGAAAGTGGTCCTGGTGGTGTTGCTGAAGGTGCCTTACAGCCAACAAGTGGAGTGGCCAAAAGAGAAATAGTATACCAGCCTGATGCCAACAGAGCTGAAACCCCCTTCTCAGATGTGGAAGGCTTCCTGCCAGCTGAGGAGCCAGAGCAGATATCTAATATCCCTTCAGCCTCACCTGAATCTATGCTCCTGCCCCATGCCACAAAAACCATCCGAGCCGAGAGACATCTTATCCCAATGATAGGACCAAAGGCGCACCCGGTAGAAGAAGAACTTACAAAAACCAACACAGATAAATCCAAAGAAGCAAGTAAGTACTATTCCGAAACTGTCTCCTAAAATAATTCTAATTGATGCCATGAGTGCCACAGAGCTACTACTAACTACAAGAACATCAGGGTGGTATGAGGTCTAATATACTGAACTGCAAGTGGAATCCACAATCTAGGGGGTTTATATCCTGGGCAATAACTAACTTGGTCTTGCCCAAGAGGTTTCTCTATTTTTACTGTATTTGTAAGGCCACATTAGAGATCGGCAATGGTCTAAGCAGAATTCAGGGAATCCCTTCAGCAGTATAATATTGCTGGAAGTATTTCATCCTTTCTAGTGTGTCTGCTACTGGGACATAACTTGTTAAACACACTATTAATTACTAGATCATCCACAGTCAAGTACGTATAGTCCTTATTATTACACCTATCAGAAGAACAGATAACTATATGACAACCAAGTAAAACCCAGACATAAGTAATATGCCTGACTGGAAAGACTGGATATAGGGGGTTGGGGGGGAGAGTAAAGAGGAGGTATGTCACCCCTAATGTGCGTTCCATTTGCACTTTGCCCGGGGAAGAGCCTCTTCTTTATGTTCCCCATTGTATCCAGTGGCTCTTTGTACTTATACAGTCTTTCCGCTCAGGCATATTACATATGTACAGGACTGAGACAAGGTATTCTGGTACCCTATTCAAATAAAGCATCTTGCACCCCCCCAATGGAAAATTAAGCCAACTCCATCCCTTCTTGCACATGCTTCCTGTCTGGAATGAAATGGAGCCCAAGACAGTCGCCTACCCCTCCTCCCGGCCTTCTTATGTATGACTTATGCATGTCTGGGGTTTACTTGGTTGTCATGTATTTATCTGTTCCTATGACCATTAGTGTACCACTTATGCTATACTTACTAGCTATTGTTATGTACTTGGAGGGTTATCACATCAGTAAGATGGCACCTGGTATGGGGGACTAGCTATTTTTTTATTTAACATACATATATATTTTATTATGGACATTTTCTCAATAAATTCTTTGTTATATTTTCTGCTGGTAGGTGTGTTCTCATAATCAGCATAGCTACAATGGGCGACATGTATGTATTTTGGTGCCCAGGCCTCAATTGTATTACGCGCATTATTAGTGTAAAATGCGTCTGAATGTATGAACCTGTTCTACTGCGGGCCATAGATCAGGCGCTTTCTAGCTCCAAAACGACAATTCAGGCTCAGGTAAACCACTTTTAGCTTGGTCTGTCTGTTCCAGCAGTAATGCGCCCAGTTTTACCATCCTACAGTCATAAATGTGCAGAATCGTATGGTTATGGTGCGACGCCTCCAGAACGCCCCTGGATCTAAGGCGCATAACAAAGTGCCGCAGGTGCCACATATTGAGCCTAATTTTAGAGGGCGCCTGCTCATACATCTAGAGAACAGGGCTGCAACTGCTCATACATCTAGAAAACAGCGCTGCAACAGTTTTTGGGCTAAAAGGACACCAGAATACTGGCACAGCCCCGTACATACATGTCACTCAATGTGTATAATTTGAATGCCCTGAAATGTTTTTGGGTGCTCACTTATCAGAAGAGTAACATATTGCATTAGCTAGTAGAACTGTTATAGGATCCAAAAGTTTTATATGCATGATATTATTTAATGTTGCTCTAAAGATAATTTTGTTCTGACCTTTCTGTCACTTGCTTATTATCTTTTATATAGCTGAAAGATTGTAAATTTTAAGTTTTAAAGATTGCCCTATCTTCGACTAGTTGTAGCAAGTTGTTCTCAAAGAAACTTTTCCAAAGTGTCCTAGGTATTACAATTTTAGCTTGTCAGACAGCTGAAAGACCTAAGAATACTCAAGTGTTGGTTGGATTAGATTGGAATAGGCTGCATGCATATACCCATATTACAGATCAGTGCTGTAAAAATCCATGATACATCACCCATGAAAATCCACAGGCTGGTAATGCACCACTTTGTGCTTCTAATTTCATATCATGTGCAATACTTGATTAAATGTTACCCATACGATGGCTCACAAAGTGACAGTGGCTCCATTGTACAGGACTCTTTTGCTGGTCTTAACTGTGTTACTGCAGTGTAAGAAGATAGCAGTGGGATGCCAGATAGGAAGTTATATTTTTAGTTTGTCTATCTTCTTTACTACCCACTTACAGCTGATGCGTTATGTCTGTCATGCTGATAGAACTTTTTTTTTTTTATCTTTCAATATTAAGGGTCCATAGGTTACTATGGGCAAAAAGTGAGTTTTAGACCTAAACAGTTTTCATACATGTGGCCCTAAGTGACACAAAATTGAGGTTTGTTTGGTTTTTATTTTTTACAAAACTTGTCTTTATTGTACAAAAGTAGTAACATGTAAAGACAAATTATGCTATAATTATACTATATTTGTAGTAAACCGTAGAAGAAAGGTGATTACTTTTACTACACTAGAAAATAACTGTGATTGATTACTCTGAAATGTAAAATAATTTACATCTTGTGGTTTTTCATAAATGACACTAAATATATCTGCCCCCATATTCTCTATACATAGATGAACATTGTTTAGCAACTCACCATGGGCAGAAAATATACTGACAATTCTATGAATAAGAAAATAACTTTATGTATTAAAGGGGTTCTCTCACCACAATGATGAGCTTTAAACATGGAGGCAAAGTTAAATAAACACTTTCACCAAATACATTGCTGTGTGGATTTTGCTTCACTTCTGAGCCAGAGCAGATCTTACTTCCTGTTTGTTTATAGAAGGTTGCCTAGGTACTGATTATCTCTCTCTGCTCTAGCAGTGGCTCTTAGGGTATGTTCACATGGTGTATTTCGGCGCGTATAGTACATGCCGAAATACGCCGGGTGCTTTGGAAGCACGCGCTGATCAGCGCCCATAGCAACCAATCAGAGATCATAGCCCCAATCACAGCCCATAGTAACCACTAAGCTCCCATAGCATCTAATCAGAGCTCATAGCAACCAATCACAGCCCATAGCAACCAATCAGAGATCATAGCAACCAATCACAGCCCATAGTAACCAATCAGAGCCCATAGCATCCAATCAGAGCTCATAGCAAACAATCACAGCCCATAGCAACCAATCAGAGCTCCCCTTTCACTTCATATTGTTCTCTGATAAGATAAAAGGGGGGGGGGGGGCTCTGATTAGTTGCTATGGGCAACAGAGAAAGTCTTAGATCTAGACAATAATCATGAATGTCCCCTTAGATATCAAATAATACCACTATGCTATAAAAGAATATTGCCTGCATAAAGAGGCCATATAGTCTATACCATGGTACAGTTTTATGCCAGCTTTACCCTGGCACTATGCAGACCATGCAGGTAAGTACAGTGCCGTTAAATCAAATGACTCACATTGGATGTTTCCTCTGATTGTAGTCGTGATCTTTTCTGGTTCAGGCTGCAGAGATTCCTGCACAGACATCTTTGCCTCTTCACTTCTCCAACACCGACCCTACATTTCCTCAACTACATAAATTCCCAGCCCAGCAGCTTCCCCCCAATTCTGTGCCCCTGTCTGTAACAATTGTTCCTTTAACTGTACCTGCTGTGTTGTACGGCAACTCTATATAGTGTATTTCAGAATAATGGTGTTATAACTAATTAACTAATTCCCCCCACCCCAAAAATAGAATAAATCACACCCAATGCCCCTAAACACAACAACAATAGGTATGGTGTCCGCACACATATGGTACCCAGGTGATGCTGATGCACCACACAGTAAAGTTGCTCCCTACTAAGCTCCAAAAGGTAACAGTGCCATCTTTTGTACCCCACATAGTAATAGTAATTTTTCCAGTGCTCACAAAAGTATTGCCCCTCTAATAATGCCCACCTTTGTGCCACCTCCACAGTGATGATACTACTTTTATACCCACACATAGTAATAATGCCCAACGTTGTGCCCCCTATAGTGTATTGTTGCCACATTTGTACGTGTTATACATTAGTTATGAGGTTTCTTGCCCCAGTTTAGTAATAATGACTCCATTGTTGCCTGCATCACAGTAAAAATGGCCACCTTTCTGCCTCTTGAGTGACCTCTAAACAAGAAAAATGTAAGAATTTGATTATATGGAGGAGCAGAAATGGAGTACTTATTTAAAGGGGTTGTCTCGGTACAAGGATTGCTTTTTATGTTAAAGATCTTGCAAAAACAAGTCACTTTGTAATATGTGTCCATTAACAATGTCCTACCTATTACTAGATATCGGCCATTGTATACGCTGCATCAGCTCCTCAGGTCGCTATAACTACAGACCTGTTCAATCTCTCCTGATAGGCTGCCAGCACTGGTTGCTATAGCTACAGACCTGGCTTCTACTGCAGCCTAGTGGAAGCCAGTAAACACACCCCTGAATTGAAAGTGTAACCAAGAAAACAGGACAAATCAATGTAGCGAGACAACCCCTTTAAGGACTATTATAGATTCCACCTTTTGGTCCTAAAAAGAATAATAACAACCCTCTTTATATTCTCTCAGAATAGAATTGTCCATTGCCCTTTAATAGGTAAGGGCCGTTCATAGGGCACAGTGCAAATACCGGTTGGAAATCCCGACCGGTATTTGCACTGTTTTCGGGCCATGCACACGGCCGCCGGGGGACGGCTTTTCTCCGCGGTTTGCGGAGAAAAGCCCCTCCCCCTTCATTTTTGCATGTTCATATTCCGTCCGAAAACTGGTCGGAAGAATGAACACGTTGAATGGTTTTCGGGCCGGAAAACCTGTGCAGTGGGGACTGCTGCATGGGTTTTCCATGTTAATAGTTTGTCAGCCGGTTTACGGGCGGTTTTCAAAACCGAAAACCATCTGAAAAACCGGCTGCAAACCCGTGCCGTGGTGCAAGGCCTAATAGTGGCTACATTTTTTGCCAGAAAATTAAACCTGTATTCACCCTCCTTAGTGTGATTCCACAAAAAACTGCTGAAGCCCTTTTTCTGGTCTGTGAGCTCAGTAGCCAACACTAATCACACTATAGTACATGTGCTGGGATGCTGACCTCTCTTATGTGGTCTTGGTGTCTTTTAGGCTTCGGGGCTAAAGCTGCCTGCAGCCTACTAGAAACAGAATGGCAGGGACACTACAGCCTATAGAAAATACACTAATCAGTGGTCTATTGCATCCCCTGAAGAGCTTCCCCTATGAAATGACCACGGATACCATATCAGTTGTCATGGAAGCTGGGGTCCTAATGAAGGTCTCATGGGATCCTGTTATACCTAAGGCAGGGTGTAATAGGAGAGCTATTTTAGAATGGTATATTGCAATACTATTGTTTTGCAGAATAGTGTACAAATGATCATGCCCGCCTAGTGGTCAATTCCCCTTAAAGGGGTTTTCTCACCATGCAGTTTCACAGAGCCCTTAGCCAGCTTTAGAATCACACATGCTGTAGCGGGCTGTGTGTGGGTCTATAGCAATGATTGATACATCAGCTCTGCTATTCCTAGCTATTTCTGTTACACTAACATGAGTGCAAGAGATTTATAAAGTTTAGTACTCAGGATGCAGGACTTTAAAGACTGTTTACTTAGCTAAATGAGAAGCTTTCCAAGTCCATTACTAGAGATAAGGCTCTGCATGAGGTGACTGACCATGGATGGACTGATGGACTGAAGGCAGCTTAGAGCAATGAGAGATAAGAGAGAACAGGGAGAAGTGGTTGTAAGCTTGTAGAGAAATTGATGGTCAGCACTCACATCCACACGGCCAGAGATGGAAAAAAGCACGTCCTTTATTTGATAAAACGAATCTTTACATCAGGCAACAGAGTAGAGACAAAACCTGCTGACGCCTTTCGGGCGGAAAAACGCCTTTAGTCATAGCTGCTATGACTAAGGGCATTTTTCTGCCTGAAACACGTCATCAGGAAAAAAATTAAACATGTAAAATAATGATAAAGACAGCAAAGCTGGAGACAGAGAGGCATGGGATGTAATAGAAGGGGCATAGATGCACATGATGGGAACATTATTCTCCCATCATACAAGCCACTGGTTAGACCACACATGGAATATTGTGTACAGTTTTGGGCACCCGTGCACAGGAAAGATATTGTAGAGCTTGAACAGGTACAAAGGCGGGCAACGAAAACAATAAAAGGACTGGGTGGACTACAATACCCAGAAAGATTAGCAAGATTGGGGTTATTTAGTTTAGAGAAAAGTCGGCTTCTGGGGGATATAATAAATATGTATAAATACATCAAATTTCAATATAGAGATCTCTCCCAAGATTTATTTATACCCAGGACTGTATCCAGAATAAGGGGGCGTCCTCTACGCCAAGAAGAAAGAAAGTTTCTATAGAAACATAGAAACGGATTTGTATAAGCAAAAAATTTTCCAGCACTCATGCTCCAGATATAAGTTAAAGTAGAAAAAAGCACTTTATTGGGTAGCTTTTAAAAACAATTTAAAAATAAATGACTACAAATTTTACGCGTTTCGAGCCGGTTCCTTGGCTCTTAATTGTTACGGTTAAGAGCCAAGGAACCGTCTCGAAACGCGTAAATTTGTAGCAATGTATTTTTAAATTGTTTTTAAAAGCTACCCAATAAAGTGCGTTTTTCTACTTTAACTTATATCTGGAGCACGAGTCCTGGAAAAAATGTTTGCTTATACAAGTCTGCAGTTGGGACGTCTACAGCCGGATGTCCGTTTCCGTAGCACCGTGTGTGGAAAGATTGTTTGCAGAACCTCCCATTGCCTGAGATCCCTGGTGAGAGTTTATCTAATTTTTCCCTTGTATAGAAACGGATTCTTTACTGTAAGTCTATGTCCATACAGTGTATTGTGGTGCATATCTGTGTGCGCTGCAATATGCCTGCTGTTGAAAGTACGCACTGACCAGTGCATACCTTCAACAGCGCTATGGCCTGGCCTCCTTTCGTTTTCGCCCAAAGGAAGTGACATGTCACTTCTTTTTATGGACGCACAGTACGCGCAGGGGAATACGGCGGGTTATCAAAGCATGATTTTATCATATTTGCGGGGTTTACCTTGGGCGCATTACAGCGCAAATACGTTGTGTGAACATACATAAGGCGGAAGGTTTGGGAAAATTTCAGAGGAATTAAACAAGTTTTAATTACCAGGTTCAAAAGGTTTGATACTTTCTAGATGTAAAATATAACAAATTTTAGTGGGCCGGATTCTGGAGAAGGGGCTGGATCATTTCTAAATGAAAAAAAAAAAACAAGGTATAGTGACAGGATTCTGAAGAAAAACTCCTTTGGGTACATTTCTAATGAATAAAACTAACAAAGTTTTAAGTGACCAGGTGAATTCATACGAGTAAAAGGGTTAAATACATTTCTAGATGTCATAATATAACAAGTTGTAGCGACCGGGATTCTGGAGAAGGGTCTGGATACATTTCTAGATGTAATAATATAACAAGTTATAGTGACTAGGATTCTGAAGAAGGGTCTGGATACATTTCTAGATGTAATAATATAACAAGTTATAGTGACCAGGATTCTGGAGAAGGGTCTGGATACATTTCTAGATGTAATAATATAACAAGTTATAGTGACCAGGATTCTGGAGAAGGGTCTGGATACATTTCTAGATGTAATAATATAACAAGTTATAGTGACCAGGATTCTGGAGAAGGGTCCTGGTACATTTCTAGATGTAGTAATAATATAACAAGTTATAGTGACCAGGATTCTGGAGAAGGGTCTGGATACATTTCTAGATGTAATAATATAACAAGGTATAGTGACTAGGATTCTGAAGAAGGGTCTGGATACATTTCTATATGTAATAATATAACAAGTTATAGTGACCGGGATTCTGGAGAAGGGTCTGAATACATTTCTAGATGTAATAATATAACAAGGTTATAGTGACCAGGATTCTGGAGAAGGGTCTGGATACATGTCTAGATGTAATAATATAACAAGTTATAGTGACCAGGATTCTGAAGAAGGGTCTGGATACATTTCTAGATGTAATCATTTAACAAGTTATAGTGACCAGGATACTGGAGAAGGGTCTGGATACATTTCTAGATGTAATAATATAACAAGTTATAGTGACCAGGATTCTGGAGAAGGGTCTGGATACATTTCTAGATGTAATAATATAACAAGTTATAGTGACCAGGATTCTGGGAAAGGGTCTGGTTACATTTCTAGATGTAATAAATATAACTGTTATAGTGACCAGGATTCTGGAGAAGGGTCTGGATACATTTCTAGATGTAATAATATAACAAGTTATAGTGACCAGATTCTGGGGAAGGTCTGGATACATTTCTAGATGTAATAATATAACAAGTTATAGTGACCGGGATTCTGGAGAAGGGTCTGGATGTATTTCTAGATGTAATAATACAACTAGTTATAGTGACCGGGATTCTGGAGAAGGTTTTGGATACATTTCTAGATGTAATAATATAACAAGTTATAGTGACCAGGATTCTGGAGAAGGGTCTGGATACATTTCTAGATGTAATAATATAACAAGTTATAATGACCAGGATTCTGGAGAAGGGTCTGGATACATTTCTAGATGTAATAATATAAGAAGTTATAGTGACCAGGATTCTAAAGAAGGGTCATTGATCCAGGGATTTATTCTGATTGCCAGATGATGACAATTGGCTTTTACCTCATTGGGGTTTTTGCCTTCTTCTGGATCAACACTGTAGCACAATAGGCTTAACTGGATGGACGTCTGTCTTTCTTCAGCATTACAAACTATGTAACTATGTAATTATAGTGAGAAAACCCTTTTAAGGGACTTATTGCACAGGTAGAACCCTCCCCCCAACCATAACACTGATTTTTTTGGTCATTGCACCTCCTCAAAAAATTGAAAAAAAGTGAACAAAAAGTCACATGTATACCATACCAATAAAAACTACACATATTACCCCGGGGAAAAAAAAACCCTTACAAGGGTTCATAGATGGATAAAGTTATTGGTCTCAGAATATAGTCACGAAAAACAAATTTAAAAATAAAAGTTACATTTTAAAAAAAAAGTTATACATAACTTAAACGCTATAAATTTGTTATCATCAAATGATACCCTAATGACTAACGAGCAGTTAAAACTTTATCGAACATCCCTTTAAGGAAGGAAGACTACAACAGTCCCAGTTTGTGCCAATGTGGGATCTAGCAACAATTAGTATATCGACAAGTTAAAAAAGCTTCAGCTACCTAACTTATGAATGTGTCTATATACCTACTTAGATATGGGGGTGCTCACATTTACTCACAAAAAGAAATTAGCTATCTACCAAATGTGGGCCTATATATCTAACTAAACGGGAGCCTATAGAACTACCCAGTGAGTGGCCTATATACCTACCTGCTTGGAGCCTTACCTACCTTCCATCTGAGGGAGCCTATACATCTAGATATCCACTTAATGGCAAATCCTATCTACATACCCGCCTGCTGAGGGGGCCAATGTTGTATCATTCTAAAGATAAGAGGGCAACGGCTAATTACCAATCCACCAATCCACTGTCCTGCTAAAATAGTCCTAATCAAAGTGAAGATTAAGAACCAGAATGGTTGAATGAGATCACATTCCAACTAAAAATCAAGAATGATACCTATCGGTGACTCACAGATATTATTAGAGTAGGGAAATGTTTTTGCAAGGCGATGAGGTGTGAGGTACTACTTGTTTATAAATCTCCTAGAGAACTCCACACAATTGGTATATTTGGATGACAGAAAATCCCCATTGTATAAGGCAATTTATGCATTAATAGGTTTTTTTTCAACAAATAACCCTTAAAGGGGTTTTGCCACAAAGTAAAATTGACGTGGAAAGTTTGAAAATTAAATAATAAACATTTTCATCATTCATCATTATTAAAAATTCTGCACCGTTTTTGTTTTAGCTGCTCCCTTAGTGATGCATTGTTTACAGCTCGTCTCCAGGGGATACGACCAGGGCTGAGAGCTCCTCAATCCTGGTCGCACATGCTCAGACATCCACTCTCCTCTCAGGCAGCTACTGAGTGTTCAAACCCCAGGTGCTGTCATTCTACTCCTGTCCTTTGGACTAGTTAATAATAAGTCAAACGGTGCAAATAAAAAAAGAAACCTCAATGAGGTCTGTGCATTGATAAAGAGGATTTGAACCAAAGTGTTACCTCTAAGCTACATTGTAGCTACTTACAGCTCTATACATAAACAGACCTTTCTTTGACTAGAGAGAGGAAAGGCCTGGTGATGTCATCCTGCCGGGTCACATGATATGCAATTCAAACAAATCACACACATCCCCTTCTGAGCACACAGAGCTGAAGAGCTGGTTGCAGGAGGTATGAAATGAGATCGTGGCAAAACCCCTTTAATCCTTTCATGACACAGTATTTTTCAGATTTTTGTTTCTTCCTCTCTACCTTCTGAGAGCCATAACTATTTTTATTTTTCCATCTACAGCCTTCACAAGGCTTCCCGCCGCCATGTTAGCCGATCAGGAGCCCATGATTTCACCACTGGTGCCCCAATCGAAGTGAGGAATGGTAAACGGCACCATTTCTCATTGATTTAGATGCCGCGGCCATCTTTGCCACAGCTTCTAAGGGGTTAAACAGCGTAGGATGGCAGTGTTTCCATCCCGCGCTGTAACCTATGTAGCTGTATAAACTATGTAGCGGGATAACGCTGCAATCCTGCTCCAAAGCCCCTTACCGGCATCAGGACGTACCCATACATCCAGGTGCGGTAAGGGGTTAAAGAGCAAAGGTCGGAGTCGGCTCCGATCCCTGCTTATAGTGGTGAGTGTTATCTGTATCTAACAGACGGCCCCAGCTGCCGGCCCACTCCATGCTCCATATCTGCTTCCGCCATATAAATTTACGACGCATGACAGGAAAGGGTTAAAGACACTTAGACATAAATAACGATGCACAGTTCATTGCTTGAAGATGCAGTTCCGTCACCTGCTAAACACGGCACAGACAGAGGACTATCATGTAAAGAGTCCTCAGAGCACGTTATTCCTGAGCTGAATGTTCAAGGTCTTTGACCTTCAACGCTCCAAAAGTTACACAGCAGCTCATAAAGCAAGACCAAGCGAGGTTGTACCC
Organism: Phyllomedusa bahiana; assembly: GCA_025379985.1. Taxonomy (NCBI): domain Eukaryota; kingdom Metazoa; phylum Chordata; class Amphibia; order Anura; family Hylidae; genus Phyllomedusa; species Phyllomedusa bahiana. Next base: position 6,687 of record JAODAL010026704.1, on the reverse strand, counting down.
TAGGGCTGTGCTAGAGCTACGCCGAGACTTACCCAGCTGGAGCGGGCAAGACCTTCTGTGATTGTGACACCAACAAATTCAGGGCGACATGTATGAAGCTCGCCGGGTCGGGGCGCGCTTTTCCGCTAGTTTTCCGGCGAAATCTGCGCCTGATTTATGTCGGGGCCCGGGCGTGCTCATACATCCTATGTAAAGTCCGCTGCGCGTCGCCAGTGTGTTAGGCGCAGTGCGGGACTTAGGCGCAGTGCGGCGCTGCGCCTAAGATTTGCCGCCGGAGGTAGTGCAGTCATCCATGCGGGGAAAAGTCCGCCGCGCCCCGCCAGTGTGTGGGGCGCAGAGCGGGGACTGAGTCGCAGTGCGGAGCTGCGCCGAAGATTCGCCCTCCGAGGAGGTGCACTCATACATACGGGGAAAAGTTCCCTGCGCCTCGCCAGTGTGTGGGGCACAGTGCGGGGACATGGGCGCCGTGCGGGACTTAGGTGCCGTGCGGGACTGCGCCGAAAATCTGTTCCGATGCGAGACAGGCTGGAATAGCGAGAAATCATTCCAGATGTCGGTGCGGAGTATGAATCAAAAATCGCCTAGATAAAGGCGTTAAACATTCTCAGACAAAGAGCTGACACCTTAAAAATAAAAAAATACATAAAACCAACTCACTGTCCAATATCCTAACTCAAGAATTAGGATATAGGAAATTACGGGAAATACAGTAATTCAAATTCTGGAAAGCTATTCTCATTGTCGGCATAAACCGGCCAATGAGAATAGGAGCGACAGTGAACCTTTAAAACCTATGGAGAACTATTGACCAATCAGAATCAAAGGCGGGACAGTTCAAAATACAGTAAAAATGCAAAAACGAGCTGATTGGTTGAGCTAGCGGGGCTCGTCCAGCTTAGCCAATCAGAGCGCGAGCTACTTTCTCATAGAGTTCTATGGGGAAAAGAAATTCCGAGCAAGCCGTGATTGCTAAGTTAAAAGAGGCACCGTTTTTTGGGACCAAGGGAGAGCGAGCGACGCTCCTATGGGTTTTCTAATGCAATCTGAAATAAAAACTGTACATGGCCGAAATCAAATGATAACACTACAGAAGTGGTCCCGATGTGTATATAAAATGAATAATAATATGGGGGTAACGAAAAAAAAAAATTTTAAATCAATAAAATCATGTTTATTTTTTTTATTTTCGTTGAAAACCCATTCTATTAATCCTTGGATAACGAAAATAAAGAAATAAACATGATTTTATTGATTTAATATTTTTTTTTTCTTTACCCCATATTATTATTCATTTTAATACACATCGGGACAACTTCTGGAGTCTTAGAATTTGATTTCGGCCATGTACATTTTATTTCAGATTGCATTAGAAAACCCATAGGGCGTCGCTCGCCTCCCATTGGTCCAATAACGGTGCTCTTTTAACTTAGCCAATCACAGAGCTCGCTCTGAATTTCTTTTCCCCCTAGAACTCTATGAGAAAGTAGCTCGCGCTCTTTCTGCCTTTTTACTGTATTTTGAACTGTCCCGCCTTGGAATATGATTGGTCAATTTTCTCCATAGGTTTTTAATGGGGCCCTGTCGCTCTATTCTGATTGGTCAATTCTCCTCCTAGGATATAATGGGGCCCCTGTCGCTCCTATTCTGATTGGGTGGTTTATGCCGACCAATCAGAAGAGCTTAAACAATTTGAATTACTGTATTTTCCCGGCGATTCTCTCTACTGCAAATTTCCCTTTTGTAGTGCCAGTCTCGGCGACAAACGCGTTGTTTCGGGATTTAATTGATTTATTTTTTCAGAAGGTTTTAGCTCTTTATGTGATAATGTTTTTACACTTAATAAATGATTTTTTTTTATTCATACTCCATGCTGCACGGGGCTGAGCGCCGAGATTTCAGTGCGCCATCTCTTTCCCTAGACTACAATGGGAGAAGTAGCTTTCGCCCCTGATTGGCTGGGATAGCCAAGCCCCCCCTAGCTCAGCCAATCAGCTCTTTTCTGTATTTTGAACTGTCCCCCTTGGATTTTGATTGTCCCAAAAATTCTCCATAGGATATAATGGGTTTTTGTCGCTTCTATTCCCGATTGGTCAATTTCTCCATAGGTTTTAATGGGACACTGCGTCCTATTCTGATTGGGTTGGTTATGCCGACAATCAGAAGAGCTAAACAATTTGAATTACTGTATTTCCCGGCAACTCTCTCTATTGCAAAATTTCCCTTTTGTAGCGCCGGTCTCGGCGACAAACGCGTTGTTAGGGATTAAGTGCTTTATTTTTAAAAAAGGTTTCAGCTCTTTATCTGAGATATGTTTTAACACTTAATAAAAATTAATTTTTTTTTTCATACTTCATGCCGCACGGCGCTGAGCCCCGAGATTGCATTGCGCCGATTCTCCATAGACTACAATGGGAGAAGTAGCTCGCGCTCTGATTGGTGGGATAGCCAAGCCCCGCCGCATTAACCAAACAGCTCTTTTCTGTCTTTTTACTGTATTTTGAACTGTCCCCCTTGGATTTTGATTGGTTCAAAATTCTCCATAGGTATAATGGGTCTTTGTCGCTCCTATTCTGATTGGCCGAGATAGCCAAGCCCCCGCTAGCTCAACCCAAACAGCTCTTTCTGCATTTTTACTGTATTTTGAACTGTACCGACGTTGATTCTGATTGGGCAATCGTTCTCCATAGGTTTTAATGGTTCACTGTCGCTCCTATTCTGGGTTGGCCGTTTATGCCGCCAATGAGAATAGCTTTCAGAATTTGAATTACTGTATTTCCGGCAATTTCCAATATCCGATTTCTTGATATTGCGGGGTTCTAGATTTTTGGGAAAATGATTTTTTTTTTATTATGGTTTATTTTTTTAGGTTCAGCTCTTTTTTGACACTGTTTTTCCCTTTTTTTTATAAAGGCGATTTTTTTTGGAATCATACTCCTGCTGCACGGAGCGGAGCACCGAGATTTCTGTTGCAATCTTCTATCTGCTTCCTCGCATGTTCCGTTCTTGCTTCACTTCACCGCCGCCGGAGCATTTAGACCAAAATAAACCAGGTCTGCCTGTCGGAGCTGCCGAGCGCTGCACTGCGCCTCGTTTTGCCGACTCGCGACCGTACCTGCCTCGGAGTTTTCGAGCGCGCCGCGTCCCACCCCGGAACGCCTACCCCGCACCCACACTGCGCCCATTGCCCGCCCCTTCATGCGTGGCGCAGCTGAAAGTGGCGAACACTGCGCCAAAACACCGCATCCCTGCGTCCCGACAGGGGGATTCGGGCCGGGAGGCGCAGGTTACTCCAAAAAACAGGGCCCGAAAAGCCAAGTTCATACATGCGCCCTTAGTGTGCACCAAGCAAGGATGGAATACCGAGACCATTTTTCTTGTCAGTATGCATCGAGTGCCAAATTTGAGGAGTTTTGAAGCAGTTGAGTACCAAGGTTTGATTGTAGTATTTTTTTTATCAGATCCAGATCCATCAATTGATCCTGTAGTTTTCTGTGGGACGTAGGTGATGCTATTCTTCTACTAATACAAAGTCATCAGAACTCTTGTCTTAAGCAGTTTTTTAGTGATCACTGTCAGGGACAGATTGAAAGGTGAATTTGTTATCAATTTACCAATAAGTTTATATAAAAAAACATATACTGCCAATGTGAACCAAGCTGAAGACAGACCCGGTGTAACGGCTCGTGCCGTGGTCCAACTCCCGGACCGCGGGCACGTCTGTTATCCGCTCCCGGCTCCTGCCTTTTCCATACTCACCTGGTCCTGTCCTGCTTCCTCCTCAGCGGGCGCGCTCCTCTGCATCTTTCTCCTGTGAGACGCACATCCCCTACCAGCCACTAGGGGTGTGCGCGCATCAGTTCTCTGGATTTAAAGGGCCAGCGCGAAACAGGTAATTATGTTCCTCCAATGCGCTTTTGGTAGGTGTTTTTTAGGAATTCCGTTTCCTGCTCTCCTTGCCCAGTTGTTGGTGTCCAATCTCTAGTTACAGTCTGCTGTGCATTTTGTAGTGTATCCTCATACTTTACCATCCTCTGTTTCTTGCTGTGGCTAGCCTGTCTACCTACGTTTGCTACCTGCTGTCCGTGCCACATCTGCCTGCCACTCCATTCATCTCACTGCTCCGCGCTCTGGCTTCCTCCTGTGGTCTACGCCTCGTCCTTCGGATGTCACCGTTTATACTTGCGTCGGGGGTAGCGACCTGGGTGTTCCCTGCAGCAAAGCCCTTCCCGCTTTGTGGTGGGCACCGGTGAAGACAAGGGCCCCTTAGATTCCGCTCCCTGGCATAGGCTTTGCTAGCGCTACACGGTGACCAGAGGATCCACCATACCCTACAGTTCTTCAGGACAACCATGACACCCGGCTATAAGTGCCTGATTGATCCAACCAAGCCATTCATTTTCTATAAAACTGAATGGGATAGCGAAATACAGCACTTGGCTACCACAGTCCCTTAGAGAGTGAATGGAGCAGCCCAGCACTACACTCACACGGGGGACATAGGGTGCCATATTCTCTTGATTTACCATTATGCGTTACAGTGGTGTAGGTAGAGCTTTTGACACCTGGGGCTGTTGCTAAGTTTGCCACCTTTTTTTTACAGACCACACTCCCACTTTTTCAGGCCATGCCTCTTTTTTTACATGGCCCTCCTCCCACCCAGAAATCAGAATTGGCACTTAAAAAAATCATGTTTTTAAAAAATCAAAACTGTTTTACTCTTATGGCGATAGAGCTTTGTAAGGACTTTTTATTTGTGATAAATTTATGTTTTCATCGGTATGTTGGGGAAATACAAGATTTCTTAAATCACTTTTTCAGTTTTCATTCTGTTTTTTGGGAAGCTTGGTGGAAGAAGACAATTCTGGCATGGTTTTTGAAGATCCGTGCCCACTCAAGGGTCGACATATTGATTTGGGGTCTATCAAGACATTGCACTCCCCCAAGGGGTACGCAAGGTCAGCCGGATACGGTTTCACAGTTAACCCCTGTCCACACAGGCACAGGATGACCCATGGAGTGCGAGAGGATTTCCCACTTGCCCACAATCCTAAATTGCTGGGAGAGATCTATTTACCTGCACCGGTGAAAGAAATCTCTGCCAGCCTAGTAGACTGCCACAAGTTCCTCACTAGCTATAAGCCTGGTCCGTTACAGACTCATAGCCAGGCCAGGAACCTGCCTCGGTTAGCGGTATATTAGAGACCGAGAAAAATGGACATGTGGGATCGGGGCGATCCAGACAACAAACCAGCTCAGGATCAAAGTTTATAAATTTAATCACCTTGCGGGCGCACTAGCCAACAATACATACACGAGGATACAGCTATACATGTACTGGTCAAAGGTGCAAATACGGATGTGGATATAGACAAAGAAGCAGCAAGTTGTATCTAGTTACCTTAGGTTGGCGTTGTGCTGGGCATAAATAGGGGGTGAATGCTGCCTGCTGGAAGCTTGGCATAACCCCTTTTGACAATGAACATGACCCATGGCCCAGGTGGGCTCAGACTTTTAACCATACTGGGACATCCCACGCCACACCCTTGTCACACCCCTGGGATGGTCTGCACGCTCCTCCTTCCAGAGCCATGCTGGTTCCAGCTACTTACACGGGAACAGGCCATATACTGACAGGGAAATGGGACAGAGCCAAACCAGTGGTACCATCAGAATTGGATGGGCCTAAGCTTAGAATGGATACCAAACACTGGGTTGCTGCTCTGTTCCTGGTACCAGTTTCCCATTTCTACCCACCCATGAGTCCTACAAGTGTGGAATTGGCAGCTATGCATGGGGGGCGCAGTCATATTTAAAAAATTATTTTTTACATCTTTGTTACTTGTCTATCTCTTTGAACCACTTCACACCTCTCTCTAACTACAGCCCTCATTGCCTGGACCTCCAAGGTGTCTGTGAGGAACCTGTGAAAATTGATGATAGGGCCTTTTGAAGCAGGACCCCATGCTGAGACTCACTTCCTATCTAATGGAGCATTTGTGTCCCCTGACCTTTCATGATCCAGTGATCGAGCTTGATCAAATTATATTTCCTTTCGGTGTTCTTTGTACAGATATTATTTTATAGATTGGTTCATTATGCACACAGCAGTACCTGTTATATGTACTTTTTTAATAAAGTTCTTTTTATTAGGGAATTAGAGGTTTTGTGTTTGTTTTTCTTTTATAGTTTTTTTTAAATTTGTTTAAACATTTTTTATTTATCTGCTTTTAACTTTATTTTTCCCAGTATGGGACTAGACTATGCGATCGCTTGACGGCTTTTATAATACATAGCATTATAGCGTATGTGACAGACAGGTGGCCTCTAAGACTCTGTGACAGAGCAGAATAGGCTTCTGAGTATGGCAGACCCAAAGGCCATTATTTGGCCGCTGGCTTTCATGGCAACCATGGGCACCCTACATTTGCCTTAAAGCAGTGCCCATTGTTACCAGAAGGTGCCCCTCCCTTTGTTAACCCCTAGACACTGCGGACATTACTTGCAATGGCTTTTAGGGAGTTAAATGGTCGGGATCGGAGCTAGCTGCAGATGGCTTCCTCTGGGGATGGTGCAGGTAATGCCTCTGCGCCTGCACCATCTAAACGCTATACACCATGCCCGGGAGACTTGTCAACTCTCCAGGTGGTCACAGTGAGTTGGCAATCGTGTTGTGCCAAACGACACTAC
>JAODAL010026703.1:0-56264 GCA_025379985.1 Phyllomedusa bahiana | reverse complement strand
GCTTTGTCTACACTGCATAGTTATACTATAGTATTTTTGGCGCTTTTAGGATTTTACGCCGGCGTATTATACAACATGTATAGCCTTAGAGCTCTGGAGCCTTATGCACTAAACTATACACTATAGTCATGTCACTGTAACAGGAATAGCTAGGTGTCACTTTGTGCAGCGGTACCTGAACCGGATGCCCTTGTGTCTCCAATCGATACCCGCTGTGCTTTGCTTCTTACTAACCTCACTACTCTTCTGTCCAGCCCTCCTCCACCTCTGTCGCCCGTTGCGCGCACCTGTTCCATAGAGTGTGTGCGCTGGCTCTTTAAGATTTAAAGGGTCAGTGCACCTCTGACACCCTATAGCCAGCCACTTATACCTTTTTAATGACACCTCCCCTTGTCTTTCCTGTCAGTTTGTTGGTGTATGTGTCTATACCTTAGTGCCTGCTAGTTCATTTTCACTCATTTCCGAGTGACCCTTGGTTTACATTTCTTGATTATCCTCTGCCTGCAGCCTGCCCTGACCTCCGTGCCTGTGACCCAAATACATCTCTGCCTGTCCCTCCTGTACCTCATTGGCACCTCGACTGTCACTGTGAGCAACCACATCAGGGATAGTGGCCTGGGAGTTCACCACAGCCAAGTTCATCCTACCTTCCATCGGGTCCTGGTGAAAACTGGGGGGTTACTGGACTCCACTCCCTGGCCTGTTTATTACTATCATTCGCTGTGACCCAGAGGGTCCACCACCCACCTGAAAATAGGAATAGAGAGCTGATAATGACAACCACTGCTGGAGAACCACCCACACACTGACCAGGAAGTATGAGTCTGAAGCTGCCTGTGGCTCTGTGAAACAGCATGGTGAGAAAACCCTTTTAAGTACTAAGGTGAGTAAAATGCAAATTTTAAATCTCATAAAATGATTGAACAAAACAAAAATACTCAGTTTTTACCTTGATTGTCCATAAATTTACAAATAGTTTGCTGGGAGCAAATTTAATGGCAGCATCTGTATACTTTTCAACCCTTCTACCTGCTTTATTGTTGTGCTTTTATTATAAAAGAGTTTTAAAGATGACATAACAATATAAAAATTGCAAAAATAATTCTGACATCAACATGAAAATCATAAAAACTTAAATGAATCAAACATTAAAGAATGTCTGCTTCCTACCTTTCACAACTGTATCCCTCCCCATTACATCCCTGCAGTAATTGCCATCACAGACTCGTTCTATGATTCTTCAACATATATGCTAGATTCATCTGCAATTCTACCTCCAATGCATCCAGGAAAATGGTAGGCTATTTTGCATGTATGAAAAGGTTGCTTCCAATTTGTATGTCACATAATTGCACTGGGAATTTTTCTTCCACCCTTTATGTTTTCTACTTCTTTTCCTTCATTCGTCTTTTTCTCTTTTCTACCTCTTGCAAAAAGTTAAAAAAAAACTTCAACAACCCTCACCAAAAAGAAAACAATTTGTTATTCAATCTTTCATCAAACTATTTCATGTAAATTTATTTTTTTCTTTAACAAAAATGCTATTACTTTTATGTGTCTTCAATCATGTTATAAAATGTACAGCTGAAACCAGAAGTTTACATACACTATAAAAAAGACACATCTGCATGTTTTTCTCACTATCTGACATCAATCAGAATAAACCTTACCCGTTTTAGGTCAATTAGGATTACCAAAATTATTTATATTTGCCAAATGCCAGGATAATGACAGAGATTTTATTAAGGAATTTTTATTACTTTCTGCAAAGTCAAAAGTTTACATACACTAGGATTACTATGCCTTTAAACAATTTCTGACAGTCCTTATGATGATGTCATGTCTTTGGAAGCTTCTAATAGGTTTATTGGCAACATCTGAGTTAGAGACACACCTGTGGATGTGTATTTTAAAGCATACCAGAAACATACTGCTTCTCTGTGTAACATCATGGGAAAGTCTAAAGAAATCAGCCAAGATATCGGAAGAGAATTGTGGACTTGCACAAGTCTGGATCATCCCTTGGGTGCAATTTCCAGATACCTGAAGGTGCCTCGTTCATCTGTACAAACAATTATATACAAGTAGAAACAAGATGGGAATGTCCAGCTATCATACCGCTTAGGAAATTGACGGGTTCTGTGTCTCAGAGTTGAATGTGCTGTGGTCCTACACATGCATATCAACCCAAGAAAAAAAGAAAAAGACCTTGTGAAAATGTTAGCAAAATTGTGTCATTATCCACAATGAAATTAGTAAGGGTTCAACATGGGCTGAAAGGCCACTCTACTATCAAAACGCCATTACTCCAAAAGAAACATATAAAAACCAGATTGTTTGCAAATGCACACAGGAACATTTTTGAAGACATGCCCAGTGCTCTGATGGAACTAAAATACAACTGTTTGGCCATAATGAACACTGTTACTTTTGGAGGAAACAGGGAGAAGCTTGGAAGCCTAAGAACACCATCCCAACTGTGATACATGTGGGTGACAGCATCATGTTGTGGTGTTGTTTTGCTGCAGGAGGGACTGGGGCACTCTAAAAATAATAATAATAATAATTTTTATTTATATAGCGCCAACATATTCCGCAGCACTTTACAGGGTGTACATACAGACATTACACATTAAAAGAACTTAAATGAGACACGAGGTATGGGGGACCCTGCTCGCGAGAGCTTACAATCTATTATGGTGTATGGTGAGAAAAAGGGTTATAGAAGTGCTCAGTTTTCCCATGGTCCAGCCATGTTTACATAAATAGAAGGTGGTTTACATAAAAATTGGGTGACCCTGCCACCCTGAAAAGTACATCTATATACAGATAAGTGTCTGTGATGCCCTAGTGTAGGGAGTGAAAATGTGTGTGATAGCAGTTAGGAATCTTGGTGGGCCAGGTGAGAAGATGTTTTCTCAAGCCCTCTTAAAACTATGAGGGTTGTGAATGTGCCTGATCGTCCGTGGTAGCATGTTCCAGAGAATTGGCGCGCACGTGTGAAATCTTGGAGACGGTCATGGAGGTTCGGATGATTGAGGAATGTAATTTTATATCACAGCAGAGCGGGAGAGCACGGGTAGGGTGGTAGACAGAGATGAGGGAGGAGATGTAGGGAAGGAGCAACACTGTGGAGAGTTTATGGTGAGAGTGATTGAGTTTATGTTTTATTCTGTACTGAGTAGATAGCCAGTGGAGTGACTGACACAGGGTAGAGGCATCAGTATAGCGGCTAGAAAGAAAGACAAGCCTGGCTGCGCATTCAGGACAGATTGAAGAGGCGATTTTTGCAGAAAGGGAGACGATAAGCAGAGTTGCAGTAGTCAAGCGAGAGTGAATAAGAGCAACAATGAGGGTTTGAGCTGTTTCCACAGTGAGAAAAGTACGGTTTTTTGGAGATGTTCTTGGGGTGAAAGATGACAGGAGGGGCAAGGGATTGGATATAAGGGATGAAAGACGATTAGAATCTAGTATTTACCCAAGACAGCGGGCCTGTTGCCTAGGTGTTATGGTGGTACCACACACTGAGACAGAGATAGCAGGATAGGGTTGGTTAGAAGATGGTGGAAAGACAAGAACTTCGGTTTTAGTGAGGTTTAGTTTCAGATGGAGAGAGGACATGATGTCAGAGACAGCGGACAGACAGTCACGGGTGTTTTGTAGCAGGGCAGGAGTGATGTCTCGGGAGGAGGTGTATAATTGGGTGTCATCAGCATAGAGATGGTATTGGAAGCCAAATCTGCTAATGGTTTGTCCAATGGGGGCTGTGTACAATGAAAAGAGGAGAGGACCAAGAACGGATCCCTGGGGAACCCCGACAGCAAGAGGAAGAGGAGAGGAGGTAGAACCTGCAAATGAACACTGAGGAGCGGTAGAGAGGTAGGAAGAGAACCAAGAGAGAGCAGTGTCCTGGAGGCCAATGGTGCTGAGCATGGTGAGGAGAAGGTGGTGATCCACAGTGTCAAACGCTGCAGAGAGATCCAGGAGAAGCAGCAACGAGTATTTGCCCTGTGATTTGGCAGTGAAATCATTAGAGACTTTAACTAGAGCAGTTTCTGTGGAGTGCAGTGTGCGGAAACCTGATTGTAGAGGATCGAGAAGAGAGTTAGTAGAGAGATAACGGATTAAACGGGAGTAGACCAAGCGTTTCAGGAGTTTAGAGATGAAGGGCAGGTTAGAGACTGGTCGGTAGTTATCAGCGCAGGATGGGTCCAGAGAGGGCTTTTTAAGTAAAGGGGTATGATGCATGTTTAAAAGGATGGAAAGATCCGTAGAGAGAGAAAGGTTAAAGATTGCGGTAAGGGGAGATGATAGCTGGAGGGGTTAGACTGGACAAGGTGGGATGGAATGGGGTCACTAGAGCAGGTGGTAGTGCGAACAGACGAGAGAAGCCTGGAACTTCTTCTTCTGTCGTTGGGTCAAGGGGCAGAGAGCAGACTAAAGGACGTGCCGAGGGGACGGGATGGGGGTTTTTTTTGAGGATTGGGGATGAGATGTTTTGCCGGATACTGTCTATTTTGTCTTTGAAGTGAGTGGCCAGGTCTTCAGCACAGAGGTCAGTGACTGGGGCCTGAGCTTTTGGGCTGAGGAGGGAGTGGAAAGTGTCAAACAGGCGTTTTGGGTTGTTGTGTAATGTGGAGATGAGGGAGGTGAAATATTTTTGTTTGGCGCAGTGAAGGGCAGTGTGGTAAGTGCTGAGCATGAATTTGTAGTGGAGAAAATCTGCAGGTAGCTTTGACTTTCTCCACAGTCTCTCAGCACACCTGGAACAGCGCTGCAGATGGCGAGTCTGAGTGGGGTGCCATGGCTGTGGGCGGGGCTGACTCTGGTGGTGCGGTGTCTGAGTTGGTGCCAATATGTCCATGGTGGGTTTGAGAGAGTTTCATTGTACTGCTTGACAGCCAGGTCAGGAAAGGAGTCGGAGGAGATTGGGGGGAGTGAGGACTGTATGGTGTCTATGAGTTCCTGAGTGTTCATGGAGCGAATGTTTCTGGATGGGTGATGGGCAGGTGTGTCCAGAGAAGGCTGAGAATTGGTGATAGTGAAGGAGATAAGGTTGTGATCAGAGAGAGCATACGGAGAATTGGTGAGGTTAGAAATTGAATGAGTGACTGCAGAAAACCAGATCAAGAGCGTGTCCATCCTTGTGGGTGGGGGAATCTGTTAATTGCAAGAGGCCAAAGGATGATGTTGTGAAAGAAACGAGAGGCAGAAGGAGACATAGGTTGTCAAAAGGAATTGTTGAAATCACCATGATGAGTGTGGGGGATTTCAGTGGAGAGGAAGTGAGGGAGCCAGGCGGGAAAATGATCCAGAAATGGCGGGGTGAGCCGGGGGTCTGTACACAACGGCGATTCTGAGGGAAAATGGCCGAAAGAGTCTGAGGGTGTGGACCTCAAAGGAAGGGAAAGTGAGGGAGGGTACAGGAGGAATGACCTGGTAAGTGCAGTGTGGAGAAAGCAGTATGCCAACTTCTCCACCCGGCCTGTTCTCAGGTCTGGGGGTGTGGGTGAAGTGTAGGCCGCCATAGGTGAGAGCGGCAAGGGAAGCGGTGTCGGATGGCTGGAGCCATGTTTCAGTGAGAGCGAGGAGATTAAGGGAGTTAGAGAAGACAGGTCATGAACAGCAGGAGTTTGTTACCAACAGGGTCGGCATTCCCCAGAGCACATGCAAAAGTGGCAGGAAAAGACGTACAGCGAATAGCAAGCAGATTAGCAGGGTTTCTATGGAGGGAGGAGGAGGGGTGAGCAGTAAAGGAGGGTGGGCATCATGAGGAAAGAAAACTTTAAGTGGCAATACTAAAGCAACGTCAAGACATCAACCAGGAAGTTAAAGGCGGAAATGCATCTTCCAAATGGATAATGACCCAGAGAATCCTGCCAAACTAGTCACAAAGTGGCTTAAGGATAACCAAGTCAATGTTTTGGAGTGGCCATCATAAAGCACTGATCTCAATACTATTGAAAATTTCTGGGCAAAGCTGAAAAGGCTGGTACAAGCAAGGTGACCTACAAACATGGCTTAGTTACACCAGTTCTGTCAGGAGGAATGGGCCAAAATTCCCACCAACTATTGTGAGAAGCCTGTGGAAGGATATCCAAAACGTTTGACCCAAGTCATACAGTTCAAGGTTTAAAGCTACCCAAATGCTAATGAAATGCATATGAACTTTTGACTTTGCAGAAAGTAATAAAAATGCCTCAAAAAATTCTCTCTCTCATTGTTCTGGAATTTGGTACATAGTGGCACATGATTTCATGTCAGATAGTGAGAAAAACATGCATATGTGTCTTTATATACAGTGTATGTAAAGTTCTGGTTTCAACTGTAATCCATTGCAGGGGTTACTGTGTGTGATATAATTAGTTCTAGGGGTAAGATGTGTAATATAATTAATTTCCAGTGTTACAGTATGTCATAATTAATTTTGGGGGGTATGTTGTATATTATATTTAATTTCCGGGGGTGGAGCATGTAATAGAATTAATTTCAGAGGTACAACGTGTAATATATTAATAATTTCAGGGAGTGCAGCGCTTTAAGGTGTTATTGTTCATTTTCACTTTTATCCTGTTTTGTGGATTACATATTCAAGCGAGTAGTGATGAGAGCCAAATAAAGAAAAAATTGCTGCATTGGGCAGTGGTATTTCTTCACAATATGGGGGCACAATAATGCATGTGGACTGGTTGGGTTTGAGTGTCAGAACTGTGTTGAAGTCCCAATCCGGCCCTATTTATTGTATATTCTATCTTTGACTCCATTAGTCTTTTATTAACTTGTCCAGTTTAATCTGCAGACAGCCTGTGATGTACAGTATCTGACCACTATATGATCACCATTTTCAGTCAGGGTATATTCATTATATTTATTTGCCATATGCTGGTAATATTTACTTAGGCTATGTCTACACAGCATATGTTAAAATGCCATCAAAAATCCTATGGCATTTTAACATCGCTGGACTGTGATTTTTGACACAGGTTTGCGCTAAAAGCCGTGGTTGGTTTTCGGATTTGCCGTCGGCAAGATCTGACATGTTTAACAATCCGTCACAATACAGCGAATCTCAAAACTGATCAGAAAAAAATCTCTGCTGTGTAGACTACAGCACAGATTTTTTTATTGCTGGTTACAGTCGGATTTATGACTGATTCTAAATACTGAGTCCGCCAACCAAAAACCTTTGCTAAGTAGAAATAGCCTTATGGTATGTTCACACGGCGTCTTTGGTGATCGTATTTTGGGATGTTATCGCGCTGCAATATGCTAGAAGTACAGCCCTCAAATATGGTAATTCATAGCTCTCATTGAGAGCTGTGATTACCTGCCATTTTCCCCAACACGCCGGGGAAAATGAAGGTCTATGGAAACCGACACAGAGCATTTTAGAAGTACGCTCTTACTAGCGCATACTTCTAAAACACCCGACATATAGTGACATGCACAGTACGCGCTGCTATATGCCACAAAGATGCCGTGTGAATTCACCCTTACAGCATAATAGTAATTTTTATATTTGTATATATTTTTTTTATTCAGTAACAGTATAAAAGTATTATTCAGTCATTGTATGGTAGTGTTATTTAGTAAGGGTATGCAGGTATTATTTAGAAACAGTATGGTGGTTTTATCCAGTCATGGTATGGTATTGTTATTCAGTTATTTTATTGTAGTGTTATTCAGTCACTGTTTGGTAATACAGCCTAGTGTGTCTTGTATTTTTCAAAAGAACTCATGACTCTTGGGGAACACAGTCCACATCAGTGAACAGCAGGACTTATGTATCTGTGTACTAGACAATGATAGCAAGTGTTAATGTACAATAAACAGAAGTTACACTTATCAATTGTGTCAATGATACCAGTTATTTCTTTGGCATAACTAATGATCAATAATTAACAATAGTTTTACGTTGATTTTCATCTTTGTTAACATTGACCAAATGTACTATGATTGCTTAGAAACAAGTGAATCATAGAGATCATTGCTGAGTGTAAATGGGTCTTAAATGGCACCTGCCAGGGGGTTTAAGCTGCCCTATGTGAGCTCTGTAATATATAGGGTTATATCATAGAGGAGAGGAGATGAGCTCTGTGATATATAGAGTTATATGATAGAGGGAGAGGAGCTAAGCTCAGTGATATATAGGGTTATATGATAGATAAAGAGAAGCTGAGCTCTGTGATATATATCGGGTTATATGATAGAGGAGAGGAGCTGAGCTCTGTGATATATAGGGTTATATGATAGAGGAGAGAAGCTGAGTTCGGTGATATATAGGGATGATAGAGAAGCTTAGCTCTATGATACATAAGGTTATATATCACAGAGCCATTTCTGAATCTAATCCCTTTCAGGCGCTAGACCTCTTAGATTCTCCTATAATTTTTCCTTGTGATCCACACAAGTGAAATACAATTTTGTATAGGGTTATATGCTAGAGGAGAGAAGCTGAGCTCTGTGATATATAGGGTTGTATGATTTCAAGTTGTGCAGTAACAAATCCTTGAAAGCAATAAAAGAGAGAAGAGGAAAAAAAAGGAAAGGGAAGGAGGGGGAAAAACAGGAAAAGCGCACTAATCTTGTGTAGCATTTTAGCACCACTGGCGTGTAATGTAAAATATTAAATCTTGCTCTCCTGAGTTGGTTGCAAATAAATATGGTACAACACATATAATCGCTTTGATTCCAAGATCAATATCAGGCTGCCTGGCTTCACAGTCCTCCTTTGCTCCGGCACAATACGGTACAAAGAGGGTAATTATGACACCTTTTGAAGACAGGAATAAATCTTACCAGAAGCTCTTAGGCGCCAAGACTGCGTGCACTAATTATTGGAGTGTCAGTTTTATAATTAGTTCACTTAGTCTTGGCACCTAAGAGCTTCAGGTAGGATTTTTTCCTATTTTTCAAAAGGTGTCATATAGTGTTGTATGAAAGAGGGAAGAAGCTAAGTACTGTGGTATCTAGGGTTATATGATAGAGGGAGAGACACTGAGCTCTGTGATATATAGGGTTATATGATAGAGGGAGAGGCGCTGACCTCTGTGATATATAGGGTTATATGATAGAGGAGAGAAGCTGAGCTCTGTGATATATAGACTTATATGATAGAGGAGAGAAGCTGAGCACTGTGATATTTAGGATTATATGATAGAGGAGAGAAGCTGAGCTCTGTAATATATAGGGTTATATGATAGAAGAGAAAAGATGAGCTCTGTGATATGTAGGGTTGTATGACTGAGGAGATGAGCTCTGTGATATATAGGGTTATATGATAGAGGGAGAGAAACTGAGTTCTGTGATATATAGGGTTATATGACAGAGGCAATAAACTGAACTCTATGATATATAGGATTATATGATAGAGGAGAGAAGCTGAGCTCTGTGATATATAGGGTTATAAGATAGGGAAAAGAATCTGAACTCTGTGATATATATGGGTGTGACAGGGGTTTGATGTGGGATGTCCCTGTATAGTTAAAAGTGAGGGATCACATGGGTCCAGTGTCGTCTCCATTGGGAAAGGATGTATTCCGAGCGTATTGGGAGCTTCCAACTAGCAGGCTGCATTCACCTCTATGTATGCCCAGCACAAAGCCAACCAAAGGTAACTAGACACATATTGCTGCTTCTTTTGTCTGTTCCCATATCCTATTTGTATTTGCACCTCTGACCAGTATAAGTATAGATGTATCCATTACATTAAAATATTTAAACTTTGATCCTGAGCTGTTCTGTTGTTCCGATCAAGCCAAACCACGTGTCTGTATTCTTGGTCTCGAATATATCGCTACCCCTGGGCAGGTTCCTGTCCCGGTAACCAGTCTGCAACAGACCAGGCTTATAACAGATGAGAAACTAGTGGCAGTCTACCAGGCTGGCAGAGTTCTGTTTCACCTGTGCGAGTAAACAGAGCTCTCCCATCCATTCATGGTTGTGGACAAGTGGGGTATCTTGTCGCACCCTCTGGGTCTTCCTGTGCCCGTGTGGACAAGGGTTAACCATGAAACCATATCTGGCTGACCTTGTGTACCCTTTGGTGGAGTGCAACGTCACAAATACACCCCAAGTCAAGCCTTCGACCTCCAAGTAAACTATCAGCTCATCACCATAGGCTGGGACGTGGCCATGGGACTCCTGGACACCAATGTTGAGATGACTGTGGTGCGGCCTGAACCGGTGTCCTCAAACGACACTATACCCAGGAAAACTTGCGATTTCTCCTGAATTGGAGGCATTGTGCCAGTGCTGACAGTCACCAAGGTTTATTTTTGACTGGGGTGCTGGACAGGGAGTGCGGGAGGTGGAGGTATCGCTGAACATTCCAGCCAGTGTTTTTTATGTGGACAGTGTTATTAACCTGAATACTGATGGGAGTATGGGGGTGGGTGATGTGATCCTCTCCATCCTGTGGAGAGGAGGTAAGGTCAGCAGGCTGCAATGAGTCAGAAGAGTGTGTCCAGTAAGCCTGCTGGGATTTGTTGTCCCCTGGTGTGTTAGCAGAGGGGACAGACAGGGGGCAGACTGCTGCGGTGGGGGAGCATGCAGGTGAGGCAGGACTCCCAGGTAAAACCACAGTGCAGAGTCTCTCCACAACTGTCAGAGGGCCAGGTTAGGCTGACTGAACTGGCGACTTGAACAGACACTGAGGGGGAGGGAGCACTACCAGCGGTTGCAGTGGTTGTGACCGCTGTCACGTACCATGGAAGTGCCAAGAGTCAAGGGGCTGACAACATCCTCCTATTGAACCAGGTAAGTGCCAGGGCAGGCAAGAGCCAGGAGACAGGTCCCAGGGAACTGCCACAAGACGTAACCTTCTTGTCCATTCTGGCCACATCTAGTCAGGAGTTTCAGGCAGCATTAGTAGCTGACAACAGCCTGAAAGCTTTCAAGAAGCAGACAGCACAGCCTGCCTTGGACTCACACATCGCGCCGGTGGTCTGGGACCAAGGACGGCTGTACCATGTGACAGTCCGACCAGGGTTCACCATGGTACCATATCCGTTTAAGGTGGAGTTGTTGCGGGTTGCACATGAGATTCCGATGGCCTGACACCCAGGTATCACCAAGACAAAGGACAGGCTGGCCCAGCATTTCTGCTGGCCAAAGATGGGGACTGATGTGCTTGCCTACTGCCATTCGTGCGACACCTGTCAGGAGGTGGGAAAGGCAGGGCCGCACCCCAAAATCCCACTGGTAACTATGCCCATCATTGACAAGCCTTTCATGAGGGTGACTGTGGATCTAATTGGACCGCTGTCAATTCCCAGCAGATCTGGGAAATGGTTCGTACAGACAGTAGTAGACTCTGCCACTCGGTATCCAGAAGCGGTAGCATTGTTGCCCATTTGGGCTGAGATGGTGGCCACCACCTTACTGGAGATTTTCTCTTGAGTGTGCTTTCCCCAGGAAATGCTCACTGACAAGGGGACCCAGTTCATGTCACAGTTGATGGAGTCTCTCTGTAAGCAGATACAGGTCCAATATCTGGTGGCCAGCTTGTACCACCCACAGACTAATGGCCTCTGCGAACAGTTCAATGGCACCCGAAAGCAGATGCTTAAGATGTTGGTTGACTCTCATAGGCATGATACCAAGCAGTACCTCCCTCACCTGCTATTCGCTTACCAGGAGGTTCCACAGGCCTTAATGGGGTTCTCTCGTTTTGAGCTCTTGCATGGGCAATGTGTATGGGGGTCCCTGGCTCTGGTGAAGGATGCCTGGGAGTGAGACTCAGTCACCGCTCAAGTATGTCGTGCACTTCCATGACAAAATGCAGGCCTTGGCACAGATGGTGCATGGCAACATGTTACAGACCCAGGCTGCCCAGAAGTGGTGGTACGACCAGAAAGCTTGTGATACGACCTACCTGGTGGGTCAGACGGTGTGGGTACTGGTACCTGTACTACAGGACAAGTTTCAGGCAGCCTGGGAAGCCCTTCCACATGCACAGGATGGAGGCGCAACATGAGCGGGAGGCATGTACTCTTCCAGTGTGCAACCTGCCAGAGGAAGAAGAGATGGAGACCCTCCTGGATATGCTCACCCCAGTCAGGGAGGGTGGATCCATAGAGGATGTGGGGGTCTGAAAGCAGCTATTGGAGGACGACATTCCCAGCTTTGGGCAACTCTCCACCCCTTCCAGGAGTTGTTCAGCAACGTGTCTGGAAGGACAGAGTCAGCCATCCATCACGTGGACACTGGGTATCACCCCCCGATCCAGCATTCAGCATATCGGATCTCTCTTGAAGTGCAGCAGCACATGCACAAGGAGATTGATGAGATGCTGAATCTGGGGGTCATCGAGGAGTCCAACAATGCCTGGGTGTCACCTGTAGTCCTTGTCCCCACGAAGGACCGGACCACCCGGTTCTGTGTCCAGAAGAACAAATGCCCAGCTTTCCGGCAAATGATAATCCAATTAAAATGTATATTTATTAATATTCCATTAAAAATGGGACTATTTCCAAAAAATGATGATGCAAGACAAGTTAAAAAATCCGTGCCAACGTGTAGGTCTAATTTCACATGACTGACACATTTCAGATATTATATATCCTTACTCAAAGTCTAATACACAGCACACTAAACAGACTATTTAAAAGAAACCATTTCTACATCCCGTAACAGGGAATCACCCCTAAATGGGAGATACTATCTTTGTAGGGGTATATATGTTCTCCATTAAAAAACTAGTGGAACAACCATATATCAATCGAATGAAAGACAAACCGCAGCTAATAATAATAAGTTATATTTAGTTGCACATTAAGTCCCTGAGGGATATGAGTACCGAGATAAAAAATCCATCTGGACTCTCTGCTTAACAATTTTTTATGATGATCCCGCCCTCTCACATGACGTACCACTTTCTCTACGTCACAGAAAGAGGAGGATGACAGATCGCCTGCATGCACCTCCTGAAAATTCTTGCCGACTGTTGAACATCTAAAGCAGTCTTTCCTGATGGAATCTGACAGGTGCCATCTAATTCTGACTTTGAGTGGCCCCGTGGTGCAGCCGACATATTGAATGTTACACGCACTGCAAGTGATCAAGTATACTACATACAATTAATATAATTTTTGATAGTATTAATTTTTCTAGTAACTAAAGTCCATTGTTTTTGTGGCATACTTGCACGCTGTACAGTACTTGTGGCCGCAACCGAAAAAACCTTTAGTACTCAACCATGTAGATTTTAATTTGTTTTGTTGGAATAAACTCGGAGATAATGTCATGCCCAAAGTTGGTGCTTTACGTGATATAAATTTGATGTTATTTCGTAACAAATCTTGCATGCAATTCATTGACATACAATAATGGTAAGTGTTTATTAACTATGGCAATTATGTATTTAAACTGCGGACTATAAGTTGTTGAAAAAAACACTCCATCTGTCACAGAATTATTTTTCTTGGACTTATAAAAAGAAGATCACTCCAATATGTGTTATAAATACGTTTCTCTGCCATTTGAATATTTTTTTTAGGATATGGTCCCTGCAACAATCTGTTATGAGCTTCCTCTTGAAATTGTGGTAAAGAGGAATCCGTGCAGCGTCTTTTCGCTCACAAGAATTCACCATAAGGGATGTTATTCACCACATGTTTCGGGTGGCAAGAGCTGGCGAGCAGAACAGTGTTGTGGGCCATTGATTTCCTGTATGGATAAACTGCAACAGTGCTATGCTCACCAGCTTTAAATGTAACATCCCGAAAATTTATTTGTTGTTTCTGAAACTCAAAAGTATTGAGTCCTAGTCTCCAAGAAGGACCGGACCACCCGGTTCTGTGTAGACGACAGGGGGCTCAACACTGTCACGGTCACCGATGCATAACCAATGCTGTGAATCGTTGACCTGCTCTAACAGAAGGCCAGGGCCATGTGCCTGACCATCATAGATCTTAGTCGGGGATATTGACAGATTCCCCTGACCGATGTTGTATGGTCATGCTCTGCCTTTATCACCCAATTCGGACTGTATGAGTTCACTGTCATGACATTCCTCATGAAGAATGCTCCTGCCACTTTTCAGCGGATGGTCAAAGCGCTGCTCAAGGGATTTGAAGGGTACGCGGCTGTGTACCTGAATGACATAGTCATTTTCAGTCCCACCTGGAAGGATCACCTACAACATCTGACACAGGTGCTCGGACAAGGCAGGCTTGACCATCAAGCTGTAAAAGTGCCAGCTGGGCATGAGTGAGGTCCACTACCTGGTGCACTGGGTAGGCGGTGGTGGGGTCCTGAAGTCAGAGCTCGGAAAGGTGGATGCCATCGAATCCTGGCCCACCCACAGGACCTAGAAACAGATGATGTCCTTCCTGGGCACTGTCGGGTACTATAGGAGGTTTGTTCTACACTATAGTAGCCTGGTGAATCCCCTGTTGGACCACACCAGGTGGAGGTTGCCCTCCACAGTCGATTGGATAAATGACGGTGAGACAGTCTTCCAGGCCCTCAAGGCTGCCCTTTCCAGCTCCCGGTACTACAAGCAGCCGACTTCACCCAGCAGTTTATAGTACAAACCGAAGCCAGTGACTTTGGCCTTGGTGCAGTGCTCAGCCAGGTTGACGTAACGGGACAGAAACACCCTGTTATGTACCTGAGCCAAAAGCTTCTCCGGGACCAATGGGAGGTTGCTATGCTGGAGCTTGGCGCTCCAACAGTACCACTTCGGAAGGGCCAAAACTACGGGGGAGGTGTGATGAAATGAAATAAAATTTGATCCAGCTCAATCCCTGGATCATGAAAGGTCAGGGGAAACAAATGGTCCCTCAGATAGGAAGCAAGTATCAGCATGTGGTCCTGCTCCAAAAGGCAAATTTTTTACATGTTCCCCACATACACCTTGCAGACTCAGGCAATGAGATCTGTAGTTAGAGAGAGGCGTGAAGTGGTTCAAAATATATTATAAAGAATTATGGAATAACCGTACGTCACAGACACACCCCGATTTCACATTTTTAAATATGAAAGCGCTTCACACGCATAGCTGTCACTCCTTCGTTTGTCGGACCACTGAGCAGGAAGAAATGGGAAACTGATGCCAGGAACAGAGCAGCGACCCAGTGTTTGGTACTCAGTCATAGCTTGGACCCACCTGGTTCTGATGGCGCCAGGGGCACTAACCTGCATCATTGCACTGCCTCGAAACAGTTTGTTTTGTGTCCGAAGCTAGAAACAGCATGGCCTGGGAGGAAGAAGCATGTAGACCATCAGAGGGGTGTGACAGGGTGTGACAGAGGTGTGGTTTGGGATGTCCCAGGTCAGTTTAAAGTCTACCTGGGCCCAGTGTCATCTCCATTGGGAAGGGGATTATACTGACCGTACGGGAGCTTTCAACTGGCAGGCTGCATTAACTTCTATGTATGCCCATCACAAGGTCAACCTAAGGTAACTAGACACATATTGCTTTTTTTTTTTTTTGTCTGTACCCATATCCTATTTGTATTTGCACCTCTGACCATTATATGTATAGTTGTATCCATATATATGTATTGTTTGTCTATTGCACTCGTAAGACGATTAATATATAGAAACTTTGATCCTGAGCTGTTCTGTTGTCTCGATTAAGCCGAACCACATGTCTGTCTTCTCGGTTTTGAATATATCACTACCCCTGGGCAGGTTCCTGTCCCAGTTACCAGTCTGCAACAGACCAGGCTTATAACTAATGAGGTACAAGTGGCAGAGCTCTGTTTCACCAGTGCGGGTAGACAGATCTCTCCCATCAGTTCAGGGTTGTGGGCGAGTGGGGTATCTTCTTGCACTCCCTGGATCTTGCTGTGCCTGTGGACAGGGGTTACCTGTGAAACCGTATCTGGCTGACCTTGTGTACTCCTTGGGGGAGCGCAATGTCCCAAATACACCCCAAGTCAGGCCATCGACCCCCAAATGGGCACGGTTCTTCTAACATAGGCTTATATGGTAGAGGGAGGAAAACTGAGCTCTGTAATATAACAGGTTATATGGTAGAGGAGAGAAACTGAGCTCTGTGATATATAGGGTTATATGACAGAGGGAGAGAAGCTGAGCTCTGTGATATAAACAGTAGGTTTATGAGATATGGAGGTTTTTTTGAGTGAGAAGCAGAGAAATCCTGATAGGACTCCTTAAGAAGCAATGTAAGTCCTGCTGACCTTGCCGATTTACAGTGATTGACAGCTTTCCCTGTATCACTGTATTTTCAGCACAAACTGACAGAGTTCAGCTTCTCTCCTCTATCATATAACCCTATATGTCACAAAGTTCAGCTTCTCTCCCTCTAGCACATCCTGTTCTCATATAGAGCAGCATCAACAACCCTTTGATTGATGGGACATATTTAGGCTTCATATATGTTGAAGTGTGAGTTGTACATTCAGCCCTCACTGTATATGCTTTTCCGTGTTGCATATTATTACATTGTGTTGTCAGGGCCATCTTTTCCACTGGGCACACTAAGAAGTTGCCCGGGGGCCCCACAAGTATAGGGGCCCCAGGTGGTGTATGTATGTCCCAGGAATACAAGAAACATACCCTGATCCCTTGGTTGGCTTTGATTATTTAACTGTTTGTATGTTTTTAGGATGTGTAAAAAGGTAAAAACCATGGTGGAGAAGGGAGCCAAAGGCTCCTTGCCTTGCCAAATAGTCTTGTAGGCTGCAGGATGCCAGTGTCCAGAAATAAGTGGCATAATAATATGTGTGTGCTTGGGGTGGGGGTTTGAGTCATGGCCAAGCGTGATGTCCTGTATTTGGGCATGGCCCACTGCTATGCCAAGGGGCCCATAGTTCTGTTAAGGCGGCTCTGTGTGTTGTACATATGTGCAAACAAATGTTAGAGTCTGTTTACACAAAAAGCATTTTCTTTTCGAAATCCACACGGACTTCGATTTTAAAAATGGTCAAAAACCAACTGTAAAACATCCCCATAGAGGTCAACTGAAAAGCCACATTGTAGTCTATACGACTCAGATTTTAGGAGGTCAGATTTTAAAGATGCCATTTTAAAAAAAAAAAAAAAAAAACTTGGAACATGCTGAATCTTCTGTCGTATTTCACATGGAAAATTTACTGCTGAACTTGAGATGGCATGAAAAATGACCAGAAAGCTTTGTGCGTGTTTCTTTGGCACAGACTCGCTTCCAAAAACTCAATAGTGCTCTTTGATTGTAATGGCTAGAGTAGTGGATCCGCTGTACCACAGCAGGCGATGGTGTAAGCCGCACCAGGCAGCGGAGTCTAAGGGGCCGCTGGTTTTCACCAGAGCCCACTGCAAAGCGGGTTGGATTTGCTGTGGCGAGGGAACCCCGAGGTCGCTACCCCTGGCGCGACTTTCCCGCAGTAGCGGCTGAGGTGTGGAGTGGTTCACTATGCTGGTTCATAGTTAAGGACAGGCAGGAAGGTCAGGACTGGTGTCAAAGTTTAGTGGTCGAAAAACGGAGGCAACTGGTATGGTACACGGAATAGCAATGAAACGCTTTCTCTCTTGGGAACAAGGCACTATCGATTCGGCAGGAAGCGGCAGGGTTAAATATGGTCAGTGTCTGATGATCACAAATCACCGGCACACTGGCCCTTTAAATTTAAGCAGAGACATTAGGAAAGCGGATAGGTGAGTAGCCGGACGCAGGGACGGAGCTGCGAGTGCACCCGTGGCCTGACATATGGGTCGTGGTGCCACCTGCAGCAGGTGCACGGGTGAGCATACATCCCGGAGCAAGAATTGCAGGAGCAACCATGACAGTACCCCCTCCCCTCTGGCTCCCTTCTCTTTTGGGCCTGGAAGATCTTCAGAAGCAACTTGTGGTCCAGGATATTGTCCTCCTTTCTTGTGGCCCAAACCCCTTCCAGTCAATAAGGAAATGTCACTTCCTTCTGATCGTTTTCATGGTCAGAATCTCCTTTATGGTATAGATGTCGGTGGTATGAGCTTCAGGCGCAGGAGAGGGAACCTTCCAGGAGAAGCGATTCAGGATGAGTGGTTTCACCAAGGAGACGTGAAAGGAGTTCAAAACACGCATCGTGGGAGGAAGACAGAGTTTATAGACCACAGGATTTATTTTCTTCAGCACCACAAAGGGTCCTAGGAAACAAGGGCCCAGTTTATAACTGGGGATCTTTAGGCAAATATATCTAGAAGAAAGCCAGATTCTGTCACCAGGAGCGAAGGACAAAGGAGGCTTTCTCTTCTTATCTGCCTGAACCTTCGTTTGGGAAGATGACCATTGCAGAGACTTGAGAGTGTCTTCCCAGTTAACTGCAAAGTCACAAACCAGGTTATCCACAGCGGGAACATCAGAAGATGAGGACAGAGGGAGAGGTGGGCGGGGAGTTGTCAGAGAACTCCGTCCAAAGTAGCAAACTGGATCAGTCATGCTGATGAGCAGAGACAAAATGTTTTAGATAGTTGCCCAGGACTTGGTTGACCCTCTCTACCTGCCCATTTGTCTGAGGGTGATAAGCCGAGGAGAAGTCCAGCTTAATTCGCAGGTGGGACAAAATGGCACACCGGAAGTTCGACACGAACTGGACCCGCCGATCCGAGACAATATGTTGGGGCAGTCCATGCAGTCGGAAGATGTGCTGGAGGAAGAACCTGGCGAGGCGTGGAGCAAAGGGCAGACCAGGCAACGGGACGAAGTGCGACATTTTAGAAAAGTGGTCAGTAACTACCGAAATGACAGTATTACCTGAGGAGGGTGGAAGGTCAGTGATGAAATCCATGGCTATATGGTTCCACAGGTTCTTTGGAATGGGCAGGGGTTGTAGCAAACCTGCCGACTTCAGTCGGGATTTCTTGTTACGGGCACAAGAGGTACAAGATTCCATGAATTCCTTCACATCTTTAACAAGGTCATGCCACCAGAAGAAACGGGAAATTAATTGGCACAACTTTCATGCACTGGCATGTCCAGCCACAATAGAGCAATGTCCCCATTTTAGATATTTCTTCTGGAGCGCAGGACGTATGTATATCTTACCCGGAGGGACACGTTGGAGGTCAATGGGAGACGCGAAGATAAGACTTTCAGGAGGGACGATGTGCCAAGGGGCCATCTCTTCTCCTATAACATCAGAAGCACAGGAAAGGGCATTAGCCTTGATATTCTTTTCCGCGGAATAGAAATGGATGAGGAAGTTGAAGCGGGTGATGAAAAGGGACCATCTGGCTTGACGTGGATTTAGTTGCTGGGCTTCTTATGGTTGGTGTAAACATTGACCAGATGTCGAGCCCCCTCCAGGAGGTGAAACCATTCCTCCAAGGCCAGCTTGATGGCCAGTAATTCCCGATCTCCGATGGTATAATTTCTCTCAGCAGGAGAAAACATCTTAGAGAAGAAGCCACATGTAAGGGTCTTGCCCTTGAGACCCTTTTGTGTCTGGACCACCACGGCCCCCATGGACGAGGCATCAACTTCTAAGAAGAAACGTTTCTCCGAATCTGGTCGAGACAGAATGGGAACAGAGGAGAACCCCGACTTCACCCTAGAGAAGGCTTATTCAGACTTGGGTGGCCAGCGTTTTGGGTACTATTCTTCCTATTACTATTCTTCCGAGTGAGCGCCACAGTAGGTGACATCACCGTAGAAAAGTGTGAGATAAACTGGCAGTAATAATTCGCGAAACCCAATGTATGGCCCGGAGACCGACGGGCCGTGACCACTTAAAGACGGCAGACAGCTTAGCCGGATCCATCTGCAGACCCTTGTCCAATATAATGTACCCGAGAAACGGAAGTCTGGTCTAGTGGAAGAGGCATTTCTCGAGCATGGCGTAGAGGCGATTATTTCTCAGGCACCTCAGCCCCTGGCGTACATGGATCCGGTGAGACTCCGGATCAGAGAAAAACACCAGGATGTCATGCAGATAAACGACTACACAGGAATACAGGAAGTTTCTGTTATTCACGAATTCCTGGAACACCGCCGGGCATTACACAAACTGAAGGGCATCATAAGGTACTCGAAATGTCCATCTCGGTTATTAAAGGCCATCTTCCACTCATCACCCTTATGGATCCGAACAAGATTATAGGCCCCCCGCAAGTCCAATTTGGAAAAGATTCTGGCACCCCAGAGTTAGTCAAAGAGCTCCATGATTAGTGGCAATGGGTAATGGTCCTTTACAATAATTTTGTTGAGGCCTCTATAAACTATACAGGGGCAAAACAAACCGTCCTTTTCAACAAAGGAAAAAACAGCATCATTAGGAGAAGAAGACTTGCGAATTAACCCCTTCTGCAGGTTCTCTTGAATGTAGGCCGCCATGGCCAGAGACTCGGGTACAGGCAGTGGGTAGACCCTACCCGGGGGAGGGCTAGTACCGGGTAGCAGGTCTATAGGGATGATGAGAAGAAAAGGTCTCCGCCTGTCTCTCCGAGAAGACGTCCACAAAGTCCCGATATGGAGCAGGCAGACCCGGCAGAGGTATGTCAGGCATCAGAGGAGAAGTGGAGCATACCAGACGGGTTACCACCAAGTAGTGAGACTGACAATCTTGTCCCCAATGCATGATTTCGCCTGTCTTCCAGTTAAGCATAGAGGCATGGCGTTGCAGCTGCGGGAGACCCAAAAGTACTGCTGAGGAAGAACGGGGCAGCAAGTAAATCGACATTTCCTCCTTATGTAAAGCCCCTACATGCGGAGACAACAGCTCCGTATGGAAGTATATGGAGTCACTGAGAAGCTACCCGCTGACTGAAGAGATGGTCAGAGGTTTCTCTAGGTGGACCATCGGGAGGCGATACTTGGTCACCAGGGAAGCGTCCATAAAATTCCTGGCTGAACCAGAGTCCAGAAACACGGCCACTTGGAACTGAATACCAGAATTGGTCAAGATCTGTACTGGCATGGTCAGACGTGGAGAGGAATTACTCATACCTAGGGACGCCTCTCCCACATAAACTAGGTGCATGCGTTTCCTGGTCACTGTAGACGGAGTGTGCAACCCCGGCGGTAGTGTTCAGGACTGGCACAGAATAGAGATAGGTTTTCCTGACATCGCTGAGACAGCTCTTGTGAAGTCAGGTGTGCTCTGTCCACTTGCATGGCTACTTCGGGGACTGGCAGAGGGGATGGAAGAGGAGGCCTCTACAACACTGGAGCAAGATGAGAAAACCGCATGTCAATGGAAGTGGCCAGGTGGATTAGGTCACTCAGTGTCGAAGGGAGGTCTCGAGTAGATAGTGCATCCTTAATCTGGCAGGAGAGCCCCTTCTTGAACGTGGCCCTCAATGCCGCCTTGTTCCAGGACAATTCCAAGGACAGGGTGCGAAACTGTACTGCGTACTTACCTATGGAGGAGTCTCCTTGTCGCAGGTTCATCAAAGCGGTCTCAGCCGAAGAGGCACGGGCAGGTTCCTCGAAGACACTGCGGAATTCACAAAGGAACTTGGAGAGGTTGGCCATAATTGGATCATCTCTGTCCCAGAGAGGAGTGGCCCATGCCAGGACTTTCTCAGAAAGAAGGCTGACCATGAACACCACCTTGGACCTTACGGTTGCGAACTGTCTGGCCATAAGTTCCACATGCAGAGAGAATTGGTTGGCGAAACCCCTACATGCCTGGGAGTCCACGTCAAACTTTGTCAGCATGGATAAACGCAATTTTGGGCCGACAGGCAGCGCAGGAGCCATAGGCGCTGAGGAAGCCATGGAAGACGGCTGCTGCTGCTTGGTAGAGAGAAGTTGTTGCATCATCGCGGTCAGCTGATTGAGCTGTTGCGCCTGTTGTGCAATCTGGTGTAACTGCTGGGCTATGTTGGTAGTGAGGTCAGAGACGCTCGACAGAGGCACCTTGGCGGGATCCATGGCAGGATCGAAATGTAAGGGTTGGAGTAGTGGATCCACTGTACCACTGCAGGTGATGGTATAAGCCGCACCAGGGAGCGGAGTCTAAGGGGCCGCTGGTTTTCACCGCAAGCCGCCACAAAGCAGGTTGGACTTGCTATGGCGAGTAAACTCCTAGGTCTCTACCCATGGCGTGACTTGCCTGCAGTGGCAGCTGAGGTGTGACGTGGTACAGAATCGCTAGGCTGGTTCGTAGTTGGGGACAGGCAGGAAGGTAAGAACTGGGGATAAAGGTTCGTGGTCGAAAAATGAAGGCAACTGGTACAGTACACAATGAAATGCTTTCTCTCTCGGCAACAATGCACTGTCGATCCAGCAAGGAACAGCAGGAAAGGGCAGGGTTAAGTAGTGTCAGCGTCCGGTGATCACAAATTACTGGTGCGCTGGCCCTTTAAATTTAACAGAGCCGTCACGCACGCCCAAAGGAGCGGGGATGCATGCGCCCGGAAGCAGAGAGATCGGGAATGCAGATAGGTGAGTAGCTGGACACAGGGACGGAGCTGCGAGTGCACCCATGGTCCGACATGAGGGTCGTGGCGACGCTCGCTGCAGGGGCATCGGTGAGCCTGTGACCCGGAGTGAAGGTCACTGGAGCACCCATGACAGTGATGCAAAAGCGTTTAAAAACTGACTCCAAAAACCATGCCAAAAACATAACAAAAATATGTGCCAGAAAGCAAAATCCAAGTAAACAATCCTTGGCTTCTTGTGTAAAATACTGTTAAAATACACGCCGGATGACGCAGCTTTAGAATTCAGAATCTGATGAGTATTTTGCTTTTTGTCATGTGGACGTATGCTTACAAAGTTTAACCTGACCTCACACAGAAAGTTTTTAGTGCTTTTCAGTGGCTCTTGTTGTGATCCCAGAGTATATAATGTGGTGCAGTAAGGTATCACTGCCAAATACACTTTGCTACATTCAAATATATAATGATGCATTATATCTTCTATTATCAAGACCTTAGTTGCACATCTCTATCTCTATTTTTGATAATTGAACAATGTATTATCATTATGATTCTCATAAGAAGCAATGACATTCATTTCTAGTTGTTGGGCAAATTCTGGAGTTTAAAGTTCAAAGTACAGTTCTATTGTTATTGATTTATGAAAAGGAATACATGTTACATTTACTGACAAGTTAAGTGAAGCAAATTGTGCAGGGATATGACTTCAATTATTTTAGGAAAAAAATGGATGTGGAATAAAGCTTGATATATTTTCTCACATTAGTTTGAAAAAAGCTTCATATTATAACATCTTTCTCTCTCAATTTTGGCTTTCTTTCAGTCCATAAGTTATTATAATGAGGCACAGTCACATGCAGCCTGTCTAAATACAATTACACAAGTGGATAGGTCAACATCTTTTGCTAAATCACATACATGAATTATTTTTAATGAGGAAAGCTACAATAGCCCTTAAATATGTTGTTATAACTTCCTATGTTATACTGAAACTTAAAAATGACTGCAGTGTCCAAAAATAGTCATCAAATATACTTTACTGTTTATGTAATAAACATGGTCACTAGATGAGATATATTGTGTGCATATTCATCTGCTGAGGACAGTAATAGCCTTTGTGGAGCTTGAGGTGTGCAGGTATTCGAAAATAATCCCATTCTTTTTAGTGTAATCTCCCATGTGTTGCCAACTGATAACAATCAAAGTATGGAAGATGTAGTGGATAGAGACCCAAATACAAAAAATTAATTTGAAAATGGATAGTTGCCAACATAAACACCTGTAAATAAATGACAACACACAAATAATCACCTACAGACAGATTACAATTAGAGATGGGCGAATTGATTCTAACGAAGTGGAATTCGTTTAAAATTTCAGGAAAACTACGGTTCTGAACGAAGTCGAAGTTTGGGGGACTTCGGGTGAACGAAGTGTGCTTTTGATTGATAAAATGGCTGCGAGCACATGGCGTTACATGGGGCAAAGCACTCTGGGAGGAAGAAGGGCATAGCCTGCATGACATGTGCAGAGATGAAGCCAATCAGAGACCGGCAGAATTCTGTGACGTCACCGCACTATTAAGTCCGGGGCGGACGCTGGAGCTCATACCGCTCTCACTGTACTGATCAGGGAAGGTGCTGCCACGGCTGATTGTTGCTGAAGAACTGATTTTTATATAGCGATTTTTGTGGGGTGTCTCAGCTTGTCTCAGAGACTGCTTCTCTTAATGTTCTATTTCTGATGATTTTTGGTATTGGATTCTGAAGTTCCCAGTGTGATCTTACCACTGCTGTTTTTGCCATATACATATTAATGCTATCTGCTCACAGCACATTAATTCTTAGGAATCTAAGCCAGTTTCCTGTTGTATTCCATTAAAGAAACAACCGTTTTTACAATACACAATACCACTCATTTTTTGGCTGCTCAATTCTTTTGCGCAATTTACAGCCAGGGGTTAATTAAGTGTTGTTCTGCTGCTGTGGAGACTCCAAGAAACCGTCTTTTTCACCGCCAAAAATTACAATTTTCCTGTACCATAATTCACAAGCAAAGGTTAATTAAAATTTTTTCTCTTGTTGTGTAGCATAGAAAACACGCAATTGTAACACGCTACAAAGCTAGTAGTTTGTGGCTGCTCAATTCTTTTGTGCAATTTACATCCAGGGGTAATTAAGCGTTGTTCTGCAGTTGTACTCAGTAAAAGAAACTTTGTTTTTCACCGCCACAGAAGAAATTCTGTAGCATAATTCATATCCGAAGGTTAATTAAGCCTGTTTGTGCTTTTACATTCAGTAAAATACACAGAGTTTTAAACGGCACATACAAGTAAATTTTTCCTGCCCATTTGTGGAGCGCAATTTATATCCAAGGGTTACCAAGCTTGTTACTGGCTTAATTTGGAGTCAAATACAGGGTGTGTATTTATCATATACAGATATCTTCATTAAACAGTGTCTGTACATTTTAGAACAAACAGTATGTCAGACAGAGAGGTGGCAGGCTCTTCACCTGCGAGTGGCAGAGGCACAAACATTCCAGCCCTAGGTCGCAGCACAGCAAGGGGACGTCGCAGCAGGTGTCACTCGGTGAGGCCACAACTGCCGCTGTCATATAGCGGCCGTGTGCTGACTAGTAACCCAAGGGTTCTTGATTGGTTGACTAGGTCATCCACTTCCTCCCACATGACATCGGACACCCCAGCCAAGAGTCGGTGGGAAATTAGAAAACCCCCTTAGTTGGCATGGCCCCCGGGAGCGGGTCAGGGGCCCTCACCTGCCTTAACCCCCCTCTGTAATTCGGTTCCCTCAGCCAAGATCTACTTTGTGGTCTGGGTCAGCCCATATATACGAGGATGAACAATTTGAGGAGGGCATCAGCGCTATTGGCACAAAAGAAAAGGCCAATATCCCCGCTTTTTGCCGAGGGGCAAAGTATAGATTTGAGGGGGCATGGGAGGTCATTTTTGGAGGGGTCAGTCTCTGCATCCCAAAGCCCGGTGATTGAGGACAGCAGTGACGATGAAAACAAATAAGATGATGTACCCACCGCATTGGGGCCCCGGGTGAGAAAGGGCTTCATCATCGCAGGGAAGGGGCTCAGCTTGCTCGGGCAGGGCGCACCGCAAGTGGGTCGTGTGGCCAGGGTCGCGGGTACGCATTGTGAGGTCAGGACCAAGGCCCCGGGGGAAAAAAACCCCGCTTCACGGTCCAAGAAAGTAGCGGCACGGGGTCAGCGAGGCAGCGGCAGCAGTAGTCACTCAGGCGGACGTTGGCAGTAAAACCCAATACTCGGCGGTGTGGCAGTTCTTTGTAAGACCCCGGGGGGGAGCAAAGGGGTAAGTAAAATTGTAGGCAAAAAAAGGAAAGCGGGCCAGGGAGCTAACTTGGCACCAGGGCCCCTGCGTCAACACAGCAGCGTCACCATCGGTGGCCTGGGAGAAACTGGCTCAGATGTGGTGGTCCATCCTCCCGCGAAACACAGAGCAGCCCCCGTGGCACGCATGCCATTGAGCCATCAAGGCTCCACCACCCTGCAAAGGGAGCTGTTTCTTTTTGACATCATTCCCGGTCCAGTGCCCCTGCTCTCGCTACTCATGGTGCCAGCAGTGTTCACAAAGGCGATTCCCAAAGAGACAACAGTTTCGCCCAACCACCTAAGGTGCAGAAGCTGACGTACCCTGTCAAGTTGTTGGTGCTGAGTCCCTCCCTTTCCAAAGGGGTGGACCTGAACCATTCAGAGAACAAGGTTGTGCACCCGGATGGGGGTTCCAAGCCGAAAAAATTTCTTTTCCAAAAAAGGCAGTCCCAGCACTTCATAATATGTAAAACAGAAGGTGGGCCAGACCTTGACTTATCGGTTTGTTCCAAGGTGCAGGCACGCGGACGTTGGAGCTGTAATATGGTCAGGGCCGTACAGCCCCTTTACGGCCCACTGGTAAAGTGCTTCCCCCCCGGGCCACACCAACAACTTGGAAGGGGGACGCCGCTTTCTCCCCCGTTGTAAACTGCGGCGCCTGCGCCAATGTCCGCCACCACCACCACACTCAGCTTCCAAAGTACTGCTCCATCATCCAAAATTTTTGGGCACACGGGGTTATGCAATTCACACCTGGTAGCCTCGGGGAACAAAGTCACACAGGGGAGGGGCTGTCCGCGTCATGCAGCAAGAAAAACGAATTGTGGTTTCTCCCTGCCAAATGCAAAAAGGAACCAGGTGGGGGACAAGGGGGGAACATGGTGTTCCCCGCGCAAGAGGAGGGGTGGGCCATGCGCCCCCGCATGGCGCACGGGTTTAATTGGTTGTGAAAATTTCCGAAGTCTTCCAGATTTCAGAAGATTTTGAAAATGGGCCAGGGAAAATGTGAAAGCACTTATCCATTCTAAAACCAGGAACACCTCCCGAGTTGCAGCGGCAAAACGGCCTCCCCAACACACCGATATGCAGTTTCCACCCCTTGGAATTTCCCGCCCGCCATGTTGGACCGCTGTAGAACAGAGAAAAGGCCTTAACGTTTTTTGTGATCCAGGCGGACAGAGTACTCCCCCGTGTAATTTTTTTGTCGCCCGTGGCGCTATGCGTGACACCTCCCTTTGTTGACCATTCGAGGAGGCGACTTTATTCAGTCGCCAGGACTAAGGGGAATAAACGTCATTCCATTTCATGTCCCGGGAAAAGATGTGAAAAAGTCTGGGCAGGGGGGCGGGAGTGGGAATAATTCGTGGCCACATGAGTTGGGGGGGACGAAAAGGGGGAGGGGGAGGAGGACATTGGAGCAGAAGCTTTTTCTGGTGAAATGAGTGGATTTTCTACCCAGGTGACAAAAGGGGGAGGGCAGGAGCAGCTGGAGGGGAGATGGAGTGAGGAAAACAGGCAGATGACCCCAAACACCGTGGAGTATCGTGGGAGGAGGCAGGGAGCCCCTCGGAGTCACTTGTGTAGATGGCCCACAGCATGCTGATTTTGCCTGGCTAGTGACAGCCGAATAGTCAGCATCAGGCAGATGGATGACTTCTGGCTCTCAACCCTATTGGACCCTCGCTACCTGTCCAAAATGGGAGTCCTTTTTCCAGCTATTGAGAGGGAGGACAAACTCAAATACTATAGGGAAATCCTCCGTAGTCAGTTGGCCGCTGCCTATGTGCGGCATCGTTCCTCCTCTGACAGGTCTGACCGGGGGTTTCTTCAGCGCTCACGTACTACAGCCGCGGCTGCTGAGGGAAGGTGGGGGGTAGGAGCAGTACCAGCTCCATCAGCAGCAACCTATGTCTGGAGTCACTGATGAGCAGCTTCCTTCACCCGCCTAGTGAGGAGGGCAGTCGCCAGCAGCAGTAGCAGCAGGACCTGGAGCAGACCCTGAACCAACAGGTGGTGGCCTACTTGGACAGCACTCTGCCACCCCAGTTAGAAGATCTGCTGGACTACTGGGCAGCCAAACTGGATGTGTGGCCGCAACTTGCCGAGTTTGCAGTGGAGAAGCTGTCCTGCCCGGCCAATAGTGTGGGATCAGAGCGGGTGTTCAGTGCGGCGGGGGCCATCGTTACCCCGAGGAGAACCCGCATATCCACGGGAAATGTGGAACGATTGACCTTTGTCAAGATGAATCAGGCGTGGATCGGCCAGGATTTCCACACACCAAATGCCTTAGCGTCAGACTACATCAGCCCATGACGCCTCACCCAAACTGTGAGAAATGAGTCTGGTTCAAACTACCTGCCTCAGCCACTAATTTGATGCCGCCACCCACCTGATGCCACACATCTGCTGACAGTTTCTCCATCTGCCACCAACCATCTTTACCAGGGACTGGTATTGCCACCCAACTCCACACTCTGTCATTGTGCCACTGTCTGACCTCATGCTGCTGCCGCCGTCACCTCCACGCTCTGTCATTGTGCCACTCTGTGGCCTACTCCATTTGCCACCTCAGAATGTCATTGGCCACTGTTGACCTAGCTGCTGCTGGGCTGCTGCCGTGACCACACACTGTGTCATTGTGCCACTGTCCTACTATCGCTTGTGGGCTGCTGCCGACCTACCACGTGTCATTGTGCCACTGGCTGACCTCATGCTGCTGCTGTGGCTGCTGCCGTGACCTACACACTGTCATTGTGCCACTGTCTGACCTCATGCTGCTGCTGTGGCTACAGCCGTGACCTACACACTTGTCATTGTGCCACTGTCCTGACTCTCATGCTGCTGCTGTGGCTGCTGCCGTGACCTACAACTGTGTCACTTTGTCATCTGTGGCCTACTCTGTTTTGCCACCTCCAGAAGTCATGTGCATGTCTGACCTCATGTGCTGCTGGGCTGCTGCCGTGACCTACACACTGTGTGATTGTGCCACTCTGTGGCCTACTCCTGTTTTTGCCACCTCCATAATATCATTGTGCCACTGTCTGACCTCATGCTGCTGTGGCTGCCGCCGTCACCTCCACACTCTGTCACTGATGTTGCCACCTGAGCACTCATCTTGTTTTTTTCCAGCTTTCGCTGCCATGACTTTATCAGGCTACATTCCCCCTTCAGTTTTTTGGTCAGTTTTGCCCTCTTAAGTGCCCAGGGAATTTTATAGTGAAGCGATTCTAAGAGCGGCGGCAGTCATGTGCGTGTCATACTAAAACACAACATTGTATGAAGACCAAACCAAGCTCCCTCTGCATATTTAAGCATGGCACAACGTTCGACAGCACCCTGCAGGCTCTGGGCAGCCTGGAAATAGCTGTTTTTTAACGTGATTCGGAACAAAGTTATTTTTTGCCGAGAAATTCGGCAAAGTGAACGAACCGAATTTCGGGAAATTCGCCCATCTCTAATTACAATGATTTAAATAAGTTGTCCAATTGATTAAAAAAAATAATTAAGGCACTATTGCCAAATAAAAAACTAAAAAAATCTGATAGTCACCTTTCTCTTTACCTTTC
The DNA here is from genome assembly GCA_025379985.1 of Phyllomedusa bahiana. Taxonomy (NCBI): domain Eukaryota; kingdom Metazoa; phylum Chordata; class Amphibia; order Anura; family Hylidae; genus Phyllomedusa; species Phyllomedusa bahiana. Next base: position 27,024 of record JAODAL010026703.1, on the reverse strand, counting down.
TTTCAGCTCTGGCTCTGCATCATCTCCCCCAGGTTTTTTGTTTACTTCATTGCCCTGGCACAGTTACGTGCTACTGCCTTACTGATCAAAGCTACTCACTTCCGAACAGTGATGTGAGGCACTGACTTCAGACCGCTACAACCAATCAGTAGCTGCGGAGATGATGTTTTAGCTGTCAAATTTGCAGCCTTCCTCAGTGTTCACAAAGTTTGACAAGCAGTGAGAAAAATAGGAGTGGTTTATAAAGGATACATAGTTGAGGCAACATTTAATATGAAGGACCTGGTGCTAAGTTTGGACCACAGCAACAAATTAGAGCTCCCCTTTCATTTCATATAGTGCTCTGGGAAAATGAAAGGGGTGCTCTGATTGGTTGCTGTGGGCAACAAAGTGCATTTTAAACCTAGACAGTTTTCATATATGTGGCCCTTAGTGTTAAGAAACATGGACATAGTATGCCACAAGGAAACCAGATTTTACTGTTCCTTGATCTCTGAGTATTAGTGGCAACATGTAAGTATGGGCCCTGTGCGCTCGATGTATAAGCAGGCACACTCCAAAATTAGGCACACTATAAAGCAACCTAGGCACTTTGTAATGCGCCTAAAATGCAGAGGCATTCTGGAGGCATGTCGTACTACAACCATAGTATTCTACACATTTATGACTTTAGTACGGCAAAACCATATTAAAAGTGGTTTATCTGGGCCAGAAGTGTTGCTTTGTAGCTAGAAAGCGCTAAATCTATGATCCGCAGTAGAACAGGTTCATAGATTATCGCTTATTCTATGCTTCTCTTTCACACAAAAAAATGTTACCTGGGCGCCAAAAATCATTCATGTTGGCCTTTGTGTCTATATGGCCTATTTGTACATGATTTGCACTATAGCAGTAAGCAAATGATTTGTTATTGTGGGCTAATAAACAGAATGGTTTACCAATTATGTTGCTTAATTGTTCACTTTATCATGCAACAGTGCTAGAAACTAAGGTGAAGGTAAGAATGGGTCACTTTGGTGTTTTACATATTCTATATTTTTTATTCAAAATTGCTTTTTTATGTTAGTTATATTTTGTGACTATATTATATACTACTCCAAGTAGGCTCTGATTTTTTTGATTTTATCTCTTTTATAATGTTAACAAAAAGTTTAACAATGCAGCAGAATGTATGGATTTTCCGCTGTGGACAATCTACAGCCTTTCCATCCTATGTGCAAGGAGCTTAGAGCTTTTAACGTACAAAGCAAGCCTCTGCCCAAAAGCACTTTAGAACATACTGACATTATAGAGGATTGTCTTCCAGTTGTAAACCCCTTCTGTGAGGCAGAGCAAAGAACCACCAATAAAAAGTAGCACTTGCTCTGGTACTCAGTATTGCCTATCTATTAATGGTCAAACATTGAATGGCTTTCATTGTAATGCTGTCGTATAGTAATTTATGGCTTTTCCCAATGATTACATGTGATTGTCTGTCTTGTATTTAAAAAGGAGTTGTTTTCATGAGCAACACTATCATATATAAAATAGTGTGGTTCACCTTAAAAAGTGTGCCACTTCATTCAATTCTATTGTATTTCAACAATAGTTGTACATGAAAAAGAACTGGCATGGAACTGGAATAGCAAAACTTTATTTTCCATGTCAAGCAGTATCCCAGACTAATGTCCAGATGAGTAGTAATTGGAACATCTATCTGATTATAAATACAATTTTTTATTATAAAATATTTATATTTTGTGTAGTAGTTGGACCTCTTTACCTTTCTCTGGGTAGCTGATGATTGGGATTGTGCCGACAGCGTAAGCTAAGGCCAAATAACTTTCGTGCTGTATGCTGCATCTTTTGACGTTGTATTTCCAGTGAACCTTGTAGCAGTTTATAACGGTTTTGCAACTCCCAATCATTTCCCCAGTGCTGGTGAATGGCTCCAATGCTTAAAAAGTGACTGTTGGGTAAGCGTCTCATGAAGGACTTAAACTCATCTGTGGAGGTATAAAAGAAGATTCATTTTGTAGAAAAAAAATGTTGCAATACAAACAAACAGAAAAAAAAACATTTTGAGTAAGCCAGTAATTTATGAAGATACAACTGACATTTGAATGCCATGAGGTATGGAAATGACAAGAAAAAAAACTGAAAAGGACTTTTATTAGCAGTCATGCAATCACCAGCCAACAAGTACAATTATTATAAGAGCAATTATGACTAATTAGAATTTTTTATTATATACATTCACAACAGATTTCATAATATTCAGTTGGTATAAGTCGTAAGTAAGGAAAATAAACACCGCTGACAAAATAAAAAGGGAAGAATCACAGAATCCTAAGCTTATAAATTCTGTGAATGTTCAGAACGTATTGTAAAGCAAGCATAAAGTAAAGAGACTCTAGTAGGCAGAAAAAATATAGTTAAATCTGGGCTCTAGAGGTTGGTATGACTATAGATAGGATGTGATTTTATGTTAGCATTCATAAGCCTCAAAATACAGAAAAAAACTGTACTGAAATATTACTGCTTCTTCTTGAGCAATATTAGATACGATTGTGTGGACCATTTTTTATGCAGTTGCACCAGAATTTGTTATGCCATGTGCAAAAATTTTCTAAGCGTAACATTGCCTTTACACCATGTTTATTATGCATGTTAGACAGTATCTAGACACTTCTGTGCCATGTCTTTCTGGCAATGGTTTAATAGGTTGTGATTTAGGGATTAGAGGGTGTGGCTTAGTGTGTGATGCCATGCACCTTAAAAATGCACACAAATTGTGGTACAATTAGAGATATAAAGTAAGCCAACTAATAGAAGGTGTAAACTTAGACTAGACAGTTCTAAAATGCACCAGATTTGTCATTACGTTGATAAATGTGGTAGAATTGATAGACTGGGTATCGATGTTTACACTGTCTAAGTATTAAACACCATTGATAAATCTGCCCCAATGTCTCTTAGAAGCAGTGTTTTAAGGGATGAATGCCTCTGTAGTATAACACCTAAACATGCCTTAATCTGTGTTCAATTTTATTATTCAGACTTCACATGAATTAATTGATAACATGTAATCTAAAATTTTGGCTATTTTTTGATATGATCAAGGGTATTGTTCCTGGTGTCTATTGCAGCACCTTACTTCAAAAGGCTCCCTGATGTACGCTCCAATAGACACTCACTTTCCCCAGCACGTAAGCTTCTTTCTTCCCGGCGGTTGTAAACGATGTGGTGGGTTTAATCATTGGGTAATCATGTGGCTGATCATTGTGGCATTTGAATTAACTGTATGGGCTTTGTTACTCCAATATCAGGATCGATCCCATGTTAAAGTAACCTAATTGTATGACTACAGGGATGTACTATTTCATTGTGATGGACTTTTATTGGGGTTGATGATGGAATGAAACTAACATTTTGAGGGAAAAAAATGAACTGGTCATAGTAATGGTGGTCTGGATTTAGCGTTATTATTTGAAGGAATTGTTATCTTGATGTGCGACATATGTGGGTTTCCACAGTTCTGTTATACTTATATCTATATTTATTAAGTCAAATTCTTGATTTCCTTTTTCTGCATGATGGCTGTGGTCCGGGTGGATTTAATGGAGTTGGCTTTTGACTGTGTGTTGAGCAGGGAGTCTTGGGTGTTCTTGGTGACGAAAGGTTTCTTTTTGTTGGTGTGCTTGCTCTGGTTGAATATGGCACAGAAGTTGGAAAATTCAAATCACTGGTGAGAGCTTACAAAATAATGAGTAGGATGTGATTTGGGTGGTTGTACATGGTGGATGGGTTACCGTTTCTGCTTTAAGTGGACTTTTTGGGAGGTATGTATTGTGGAATTGGTGGTCGGGTGGGTTTGATTTGGGCACAGGATTGTTGGATAGGTGGGATAAGGCTTTACAGTGTGGGATTAGTTGTGTGCTTCCTCAACGCTCTCTCTACAATAGTTGGGTAGGATCCCAATTCTGGCCTCATTCCTCCGACCCTAAGCAGAACTAGTGTACACCAATGTAAGCGAATTTTAGTGTAGGTCGCCTTGCTCACATTACCTTTCAGCTTGACTTGAACATTAAATTATTCCAATGGGATTGAAATCAGGGCATTGTGATGGCCACTCCAAAACATTGATTTGGTTATCATTTAAGAGGTTGTTTCACTACATTGATTCATCTTACCTCAGTCCTTTTTTCTTGGTTTCACTTTTAATTCAGGGGTTTGTTTACTGGCTTCTACTAGACTGCAATTTAGCAAGCAGGTATGTTGCTTTTGCAACACACAGTGTGCTGGCACTCGATCTACATGAAAGAGATTGAACAGGACTGTAGCTATTGGACCTGAGGAGCTGATGCTGCCCTTTACAAGAGGGGATATCGTGGAGATATAAGGTTGGACTTTGTTAATGGACACATATTGCACCAAAGCGACTTGTTTTTGCATGATATTTAACATAAAGAATCACTCCTTGTAATGTGGTAGGACAACCCATTTAAGCACTTTGTCTAATCAGTTTGGCCAGTATAGCTTGAGTCAAGCTTTAAACGTTCCTGGGTGATGTCCTTGAGACTGTTGCTTCAGCCACGTAATTTTCTTTCCTCATTGATGCATCTTTTTTGTGAAGTGGCCATCCTCAGTCCCTCCTGACTGCCAAAACAACCCAACAATTGATGCTATGTCACCCCCGTGTTTCACAGTTGGGATGGTGTTCTTAGGCTTCCAAGCTTCTCCTGTTTTCTTCCAAATGTAACGGTGGTCATTATGATCAAACAGTTCAATTTTAGTTTTGTCAGACAATAGGACGTCTCCAAATAATGTTGATCTTTATACCTGTGGGCATTTGCAAATATGATTAAGGCTCTTTTTATGTTTCTTTTGTGGAGGTAATGGTTCTACCCTGGCAGAGTGTCCTTTAAGTACAGTTAATTATTCAGTACCTATTCAACAGGATAATGACACAATCTTTCAGCTCGCAGCTTCTTCACAAGGTCTTTTTGCTTTTGTTCTTGGATTTATTATGCACATGTCGGACCGAAGCACATTCATCTCTGAAACACAGAATCACCTTCCTGAGCAGTGTGATAGCTGGACATTTCCACCTTGTTTGTACTTGCATATAATTGTTTTTAAAGATGAGAGAAAAACATAATTATGCGTATTTTTATATGGTATATGTAGTGTATGTAAACTTTTGGTTTCAACTTTATTTCCCCAGTGAATGGTCAGTGACAGGTGATCCAATGGAAAATTCAGAGGCTGGTAATAGTCTCTTTAGTAGCTCAGTGTATAGTGATAAAGCCTAACCAAAAACTAGAGGTGTGAATCCAGCCTTAGAGACTTCTCTAAGCATTCAACCTGAGTTTGAGCCTAGACCTAAGCTAACTGTAATAGCAATTCATGCAGAATTAATAAAGCCTCTAGAGTCAGTGTTTTGGCTCTTTACAACTCAAAGGTTGTATGGATCAATAACTCCATACTGTGCATAGGTCCAAATACTGATAACTAATGACTTCAATTACAATTTTCAGAATGCAGATGTGTTTTAAAGAGATAAACAATAATCACATTAAATGGCAATTGGTTTTTTTTGCCCTTACATATATTACATTTTGTAATTTAATTTTAGGGCCACATGTATGTAAAAATGTCTAGGTCTAAAATTCTACTTTGTTGCCCTTAGCAAACCAGAAGTGCACCTCTCAATTTTTCCTGAGCACTATATGTATTGGGAAGGGGCACTCGTTGGGGTTGCTAATGGGCAACATAAAGTGAGTTTAGTTCTAAAAAGTTTTCAATACTTGAGGCCCTAAATTCCCACGGGTCTCTTTTTTTACGTGACTATCACTAAATGGCTAATTTTTCTTTTAATATAAACTCCATACATTCAAATTAATGATATTGTTCGCCTTACTTTAGCTATCAGCTATGTCTCTATGCACTGGAATCCACTCTGGGTTGCACAGATTACTGTGTATCTTGGTCTGGACAGGTGATTTATATACAGGTAAAACTGGATTTTTCTTCATGTATCTATTCAGATGATTTTTTATGCATTCCGTTGCTTTTACTTACCTTGCAGCAGCTGTCTGGAAACTGGTTGCTATAATCAGTTTATATTCTCCTAATTTCCTTAAATTATTTTCGGTTTCCTGATCCAGCCAGTTGTATATTGCTTTGTATGTATTTAGGACATTTGTTATCACATTCTCAGTGACTTTATACCTACCACCTTATATTTACCCACATTAAATTGAATGTGTCACTTCTCTGTCTAACCCTTCAGTTTATCTAAAATCCCTCAGTAGTATAACAGGGCTATGTCTACACAGCATCGCCAAGTATAGTTGGGGAAAATTGACAGTACACTGTGCTGCATAGACAGCAATAATATATTCGTGCTGTAGACTTACACATGACTTGTTTAATGATCGGTTTTAATATCCGTCGGGATTTTAAACATTGTTGCATATGCCACCCGGTTTGTGTAAGCTCCAATCCATTAAATGTACGGGGCCAAACAGTTTATCCAGAAATCATCGCACAAGTTTTAGCAATATCGGCCACCCAAAAACCATGGTCCAGCTGCGGAACAGCAATGTTAAAAATGCTGTCGGATTTTGGATGGCTCTTTTATCTTTTACGTTTGTAGACCATGCCTAATATTATCTTCTTCTGTGTTTACCCTACATATTGGGTATGTCTTTAAAATAGAAAAGTTACTCTCAATTCAACAGCTTTTGAAACATCATTACTGCAGATACCATATGTCCTTTCAGTTCTTTTTTCCTTTTTGATAGCATACATTCTGCCATTGTATGTGATTGGACATAAATTGACTCTTATAAAGGCAATGGGGAGTCCAATCTTATGGACCATGTTACAATCAAATAACTTTATTTAATAAATGCCTGTTCTACAATTTAAGCAAAGACCAAGGATTTATTTTCACAAGGGTAATGCACACATGGTTTCTGCAGAATCAAACAAATGGATGAAGTTATTTAAGATATATAAGCTTTGCCGTATTGAATCATCTATACCACTGAGCCATTAGCTTTGTAGGCAATTGTCACCTATGAAGAGTCTCTTTTTTGAGACTATATTTTGTGCCCTATGACAAAATATGGTATCTCTTACTGGGGTTACAGCTATCCAGATTATTAACATAATATCTATAAAATGTGTTGCTGCTATTAAAATGTCATTGCAAAGACTGTGCACTGTAAAGGAATGTATTTCCCGCATATTTCCTCTAATAAATAGTGTTTTACACAAAAGATGGACTTGGTTCACTGTTTATTAATCCATTTGCAATTTAAGTACTTGCTTTTCATACTTGGAAAAAGGAATTTTAAGGGCTGGAGTCACATATGACAGGCAGGGGTCCCTGTCCCTTTTTCTTAGTCCTCACACTGCTAGATTATTCAACACTACTATCCCTTCCATCTGAAGGTTGTTTTTGGTGTCCTTAGGGATGAGCGGAGGAGGCATTTTAATAAATTTGAAGTTCGGGCCACGAACCTCGAATTTTCGAGATACACCAAACCCCATTAAAGTCTCAATCGGGAGGATGATGTTCAGGTTAATTTTTATATTACATGGTGAGGAGAAGCCGCAATTCCCTTCCATGGAGAGGTAAAATGGTACGATGGAACAACTTAGTGAAGACAATATGGCTCTAGAGTCACAGAAAGAAAAAATAAATTCACAGGCTTAAATTCACAAATTTCATTTCTTTCAATTAGGAATAATTACTTGATTAGTTGAGGACAGCGTCTGATTAGAAGGTACTGCGGTCAGAGGTGGTTAGTCAGCTGCTAACTGGGTAACTTCTGACACATAATGAAGATGTTGGCTATTGGAAATGACACATGGTAACAGGCAGGAGCCCCCTTATCACTTTTTTGCACCAGGTACCCCTAGAACATGGTCATATTCTGTGGTGGGCAGCAAGTAACATCCAATGGGGAACAATGGAGGTTAAGCTAGGCTTAGGGATGGTAAATTTTAGGGGGCATTGCATGGTGCAGTGGTAGTCAGGGCGCCGTCAGTCTTCTCTTAAAACGTTCTACTGGGCCCCATGCTGCATATAATAACAAATCGGGGCTACCCACCTATTACTAGTTCCTATTTTTAACATATTCACTGGGCCCTTTTTAGATTTAGGGCCCACTAGAAGGTGAGGAGAAGTAATGCCCTATTGCCACCCTTTTTACAGTATCCTTGACCCCCAAAACAGAAAACAAGGACCTTTTGGAAAAAATTAGAATTAAATAATTTTTATGGTGTTGCCAAATGCTGACAGTAAGGCTGAAGCAGGCCACGTGCGATAGCCGGATAAGAAGTGTAAGGCTAAGACCTCAAGCCATTTCCGCAGGAGACAGTCAAAGCAAAGATCGGAGGATAGCGCTTGCGAAATTTCTGCCTATTCTGAGAGCGCTTTGCCCCTCGGTATGAAATTTCAATAAGCCTCTAAGTATCACCTTAAATCCTTATGGCATTTTAAGCAAACAATGGAATATTTTGCAAAAGGAATATTGTGACACATTATGCCATAAACTCATTGGGATAATGGGTTCATGCGCACGGCTTCTTTTCCTATGAGTGTGGGACGGATAGATTGGCTCGACGAATTAGGTTCCACTCAGGAGGCCCTTTCATTGGTTCTTTTTTTCCTCTAGCACTTTCCTTGACGCGCTGGAAAGAACCTATCTCTGCTCTTGGACCAGTAGGCGAATGTGCTCCACACGGACGTTGATTCTTTTTGGGAAGGATTTTAACCCTTGATCCTGCTTGTTCACAATTATACCCACCTAGACATGCTGTTTGTAAATTATAGATCTGCCCGTCGTGCATGATGGCATTTATGTGGCATGCTTTTTTTGTTATGATGCCCACACCAATTGACCAGGTTTTGCTTCTGGTTGGACTGATGAAGGAATGAAGATATTTGTTGGTCTTGACTATGTGGAAAACGATGGAGGGTTTTAAAAACCACTGGATGCAGGGCTGTGTTTCACTTTTGTACCTACACCACTGAAAGAACAGATTGGAGTCGCTCTTCTGAAATGAGAGGCACAGGGATTCGACCAAGGTGATGACAGGTGCCTGACGGTCCTGGGCGAATGGGACTGATGTGCTCGCTTGTGTGTTGTCCGGCCACAGGAAAGAGTATAATCGAAGTGCCTTGTCTAATTACCCTCTTAGCTCCATAAGTGCTACACCCCTCCTTGCTCGCTTACCACCTTTTAGTTCGCTCTGTTCAAAATTTATACAAATATTAAAAGGTCAAAATTTGTTCACAGTATCTTAATTGAAAGAACTGTATTCCAAAGGGGACAGCAATCATCAAAGTGTTCTTATCTTTGGCCTTACTATACTTTGCAACTGGCATAAATTTTTTCTACGGTAATATCTGTTGTTGCTGTTTTAATGGAAGAACCTTGACTGCATACAGAGGCGACTAGTCTTCTTGAATCAAAAAAATTTAACTACAAGCAAATAGTATTAAAAAAAGATTTATTTTTATTGAAATATCTGTTATCCTGTTTGCATTGTCTTATTGGATAATAGGAAGAACCCTGGAAGCAACACATGCACAACACGATTTCTTTCTCTGGTGGCCCAAAAGGGGGAATTTGCTCGATGTTGTTGCTGAAATTACTTTTGGCGGCACTTCTGAGTAACGATGGCTAAAAATGCCAGCCAAGGATATACAAAACTATACACTATACAAAAGCTACACAAAACTCCAAACTCACTAACTTTTGATTGTAGTTTGGATTCCTTAAAGCTAGCTGCCCCCACCCCTCTATTGGGACCTATATTATACTAGCAGTTTTCCTATTTAAAACATCGCTAGAAAATGGTGTTTCTGTATGATGGCAACATGCACACAGAGGCAGATGTCCAGTGTGTCAGTACAAGGAGAACGGTAAGGTCGAATTGCCGTTCACAGGAATTACAGGTGACATACTTATGAGATGTGTCAGTGATTTTAGCAGCCAATCGAGATCCCTACATCCCTCAGTGGTGTCGTTCTTTGTCCCCCATCTGTGCTCTGCACTGATTGGCTGGACCCAATAAACTGGATGGCTATTCATGATTGTGATTTTTGCACCTTAATCGATGGCCCGGCTCGAAGTTTTACAGTATCTATCTTGTGTCAAAATATTTGGTTCGGCTTCTGGTTCTAGAATTTATAGGTTTTTGGGGTAAGAGTAACTAACCTTTTTCCCCGTAGGGTAATCGATCTCAACTGTAGTTGTTCCCTTATCCCATACATCCAGCTGGGTAACCCTTACTATTCCTTCCAACGTAAGTGCTCTTTTCACAAAATGTGAGTTTATTGCATTTTGTCCTGTACATGTCAAACTGCTCTGTCTATAGAGCTAATTTTTAAAATGATATCAATTTGGGGACATATAAGAAAAACAGGCTGACGACAGTTTTTGGTGGGGGCTCATCCGACATATTTAAGATAAAAGGTTATTTCGCACCTAAAAAACAAGCGAGGAAAAACAAGTCCGTTTTATCCTCAAACAAGTTTTGTACACTGTCACTTTTTATGGGGGTGTGTCATGCCTCTTTCTTAAGCTCAAAACATTATTGAAATGATGTCTCGACAAAGAACAAGTCCGGCACCATTAAAATATTGTCGTATTTTTTCTTTGCCAGGCCTTTGGCTAGGTGTTGTGGAGGCTGAGTCAATTCTTTAGAGGCTCGGTTAGTAAATGTGTGTAACGGGCGGGGCACTACATGTCGGTGGTAATGGCGAATCGTTTGGTTGTGGGTGGGTCGCGGGGATCGAGGGCTGGGGAAAACGCGGGTGGTTTACGGTACACGTTTTGGCCTGATCTTTAAAAGAGGGGACTGCGGTGGGGTTAGGAAAGGGAGGGGGGAGAATTGTGGGTTGATTTTGGGTTTAATTGGGGGAGATCAATATACAGATATTATGGGTGATCTTCACTTGGTTAGGCGGTTTTCTGGCCGTCCTGGTGTCGGAGTTTCGGGTTTGGGGGTGGTGAGCTCCTGGGATGGAGGTTCCACATTTCAGATGAAGACACCATTTTGTGGCGTTGTGAGGTGTAGACTGTTTTCTTCGGAGGGTGCTTTTATGGGGGATAAGTTGTTCAATAATTTGGGGATGTTAGAGCCGTATTGCATGGCGATTAGGCTTTGGGAGGCTTAAATCATCTATATTGCCTATTGATGTTTTCTTAGTTGGGTTTGGGTGCCGCTGTCCTGTTGCAGTTTAGTGAAGTGTTCTCTAAGGAAGTATTGGAAACTGTATAGTCTTCTTGTGGGACCAAGGGGTGGTGGAGTCAAGGTGGAGAGTAGAGGGGCAGGGTGCGGAGTTTCTCGCAGGACTTGGGGGGGGACGAGTGGGTTATATTTGGGTATTATTGATGTGAATACTGACGTATTTGGGTTTAGTATGAATGGGTTTGCCTTTTCGGGCCAGGTATCGTTGTTTGGTGCTGGGTTGGCCAAATCAAGGCGTATCGCAATTGTTTGAGTGGACAGTGTTTCTTTTTCTTTTTTTTTTGGCCATTACTGCATATCGTTTTACAAAGTCAAGCGTTCATGGTACCGGAATGGGGAAGGAAAAAATGCATTGACTTACCTTCCCAAGACAGAAAAACTCAGGTAATGTAGTTGAAATAAAACTGCCCGAACCTGATCTCCCCTGACATCATCTTTCGGGGAAAAGTCAGGAGGCTATCATAAGCATCCTTAGCAGGTTTGCCCAACATCTAATTTGTGTGGTCTGCATAACTCCAAAGCACTATAAATTATAGAGTATACAAAGTACATTATATACCATGATAGTGATGTGCGAAATTTCTCCAAAATTCGGGTTCGGCTCATTCGCGAATTCCCGACAAAATATAACTCGTCCGAAATTACTTCAGGACGAATTCACGTTAAAAAACAGCTATTTCAAGGCTGCACAGAGCCTGAGGGTGCTGTTAGAACGTTGTGCATGCTAAATATGCAGAGGGAGCTTGAGTTTGGTCTTCATACATTGTTGTGTTTATTTGTATGACACGCACAATGACTGCCGCCCGATCTTAGGAATCGCTTCACTATAAATTCCCTGGGCACTTAGAGGGCAAAACTGACAAATGACTGAGGGGGAATGTATCCGGATAAAGTCATTGCAGAGAAAGCTAGAAAAAACAAGCTGAGGGCTCTGGTGGCAACATCAGTGGACAGAGTGTGGAGGTGACGGCGTGGCAGCACAGCTGGCATGAGGTCAACCAGTGGCACAATGTATTCTGGAGGGTGGCCAAAAACAGGATAGACCAAAGAGTGGCACCAATGGACAAGTGTGGGAGTTGTCGGCATCAACAGCAGCAGCAGCATGACGGTCAGACAGTGGCACAATGACATTCTGGGGGTGGCAAATACTGTAGTAGGCGTCAGAGTGGACAATGGCAGAAGTGGGAGGTGTCGGTGGCAGCAGCATGAGTAGGGACAGTGGCACAATGACATTCTGGATGTGGCAAAAACTGGAGTAGGCCACAGAGTGTCACAGTGGAAGAGAGTAGTGTGACAGCGGCAGCAGCATGAGGTCAGAAAGTGGCACAAAGACATTCTGGAGGGTGGCAAAAAACAGGAATAGACCAAAGAGTGGCACAATGACACAGTGTGGAGTTGACGGCATCAACAGCAGCAGCAGCATGAGGTCAGATCAGGACAGTGGCACAATGACATTTGGAGGTGGCAAACAGTGTAGTGCACAGAGTGGCACAATGGTCAGAGAGTGGTTGGGTGACTAGGTGGCAGCAGCATGAGGTCAGACAGTGGCACAATGACATTTGAGGTGGCAAAAACAGTTGTAGGATATTAGGTGGCACTATGACAGAGAGTGTGATGGTGACAGGCGGCAGCAGCATGAGTGTCAGACAGTGGGCCACAATGACATTCTGGAGTGGCAAAACAGTAGTAGGCCACAGAGAGGCACAATGGACAGCAGAGTGAGAGGTGACGCCGGCAGCAGACATGAGGTCAGGAGAGTGGAACAATGACAGAGAGTGGAGGTGACGCGGCAGAGGAGCAACAGCATGAGGTCAGAGCAGTGCACAATGAAATTCTGGAGGTGGCAAAAACTGAGTAGGCACAGAGTGGCACTATGACAGGTGTGGAGGTGCGGCGGCAGCAGAATGAGGTTTCAGACAGTGGCACAATGACATTCTGGAGGGTGGCAAAACGTAGTTAGGCACAGAGAGGCACAATGGACAGAGTGTGGAGGTGATGACGGCGGCAGCAGCTTGAGGTCAGTGGAGATGATAGGTGAACAATGACAGAGAGTGGAGTGACGCGGCAGGAGGCAACAGCTGAGGTCAGAGAGTGGCACAATGAAATTCTGGATGGTGGCAAAAAAACTGGAGTAGGCACTCAGAGTGGCCACTATGTCAGAGAGTGGAGTTGACGCGGCAAGCAGCATGAGGTCAGAGAGTGGAAAAATAAATCAAATCATGACAGAGAGTGGAGGTGACGGCGGCTAGGAGCAACAGCATGAGGTCCGAGAGTGGCACAATGAAATTCTGGGAGTGGCAAAAAATGGAGTTAGGCCACGAGTGGCACTATGACAGAGAGGTGGAATGGTGACGGCGGCAGCAGGCATGAGCGTCACGACCAGTGGCACAATGACATTCTGGAGGTGGCAAAACAGTAGGTAGGCACAGAGAGGAACAATTGACAGAGTGGAGTGACGGCGGCCAGCAAGCATTGTGGTCATGAGAGTGAACAATGACACTGTGGGGTGGGCTCGGCAACTGCCACAGCAGCATGAGGTAGGCAGTGGCACACATGACATTCTGGGGTTGGCAAAACAGTAGAAAGGCCACAGACGGGGGCACATTCGACACAGATGTGTAGGTTACGGCAGCAGCCACAGCAGGCAGCATGAGGTCTGACAGTGGCTCAATGATCATTCTGGAGGTGGCAATAATACAGGGAGTAGGCCACTGAGTGGCTAATTTGACCAAGTGTGGAGGTTACGGCAGCAGCCAAAGCAGCAGCATGAGGTCAAGACGTGGCACAATGACATTCTGGAGGTGGCAAAAAACAGGAGTAGGCAACAGAGTGGCACAATGAACAGTTTGTTAGGTCATCGCAGCAGCAACACGCAGCAGCATGAGGTCAGTCAGTGGCACAATGACATTCTGGAGGTGGCAACTACAGTAGTAGGCCCACAGTTAGTGGACAATGGACTGAGGAGTGCAGGTGACGGCGGCAGCAGCTTTGAGGATCATACTGTGGTACAATGACATTCTGGAGGTGGCAAAAACTGGAGTATGGCACAGAGTGGCACAATGACAGAGAGTGGAGGTGACGGCGGCAGAACAACAGCATTGAGGGTTAGAGAGTGGCACAATGACACAGTGTGGATGTCACGGCACAAGTAACTAGCAGCTGCATGAGGTCATAAAGTGGCACAATACAGAGTGTGGAGTTGGGTGGCAATACAGTCTTGGTAAAGATGGTTGGTGGAAGATGGAGGAAACTGTCTAGCGATGTGTTGGCTTCAGGCGGTGGCGACATCAGAATAGTTGGCTGAGGGCAGGTAGTTGAACCCAGACTCATTTCTCACAGGTTTGTGGTTGAGGCGTCATGGTGATGGTTGTCTGACGCTCTTAAGGATTTGAGGACTGTATGCAAATCCTGGCCGGTTCCACGCATGATTCATCTTGACAAGGTCAGTGTTTTCACATTTTCCCGTGGACTAGCGGAGTTCTCACTTGGGGTTGCGATGGCCCCGCCGCACTGAAAACCCGCTCTGATGCCACATTACTGCGGGGCAGGACAGCTTATCCCTGCAAAGACTCGGCAAGATGCGGCCACAATTCCAGTTTGGCTGCCAGTAGTAGTCCAGAGGGGATTTTCTATCTGGGGTGGCCCGAGTGCTGTCCAAGTAGGCACATCCCCTGTTGGTTCAGGCGTCTGCTCCATGGTCCTGCTGCTGCTGCTGCTGGTGACTGCCTCTCACTAGGCGGGTGAGGACGCTGTTATCAGTGGACTCCAGACTTAGGTTGCTGCTTGAGGGAGCTGGTACTGCTCCTTACCCCCACCTTCCCCAGCAGGGCAGCGGCTGTACTACATGAGCATGAAGAACTTCCCGGTTCAGACCTGTCAGAGGAGGGACAATGCGCACATAGGCAAGCGGCTAACTGACCTACGGAGGATTTCTATAGTATTTTAGTTTGTCCTCCCTCTCAATAGTGGGATAAGGCTCCCATTTTGGACGGTATCGAGTGTCCTATAGGGTGGAGAGCCAGATGTATCCTCTTCGGTTGTGGATATTCGGCTGTCATAGCCAGGCAAATCAGCATGCTGCGGGGCCATCTGCAAAGTGACTCCGAGGGGCTCACTGCCTTCCATCTCATGTATACAGCCTCGGACGAGGTGCTTTGCGGGTCATCTGCCTAGTCTTCTCTTTTCACTATCCTACCTCCTCCAGCTGCTCCTGCTCCTCTCTCTTGTCAACCTGTGTAGAAAATCCACTCTTTTCCTGACAAATGCTTCTGGTCAATGTCTCTCCTCCTGCCTCCTCCTCCTTACTCCTCCATTTTCGGCCCCACCGGTACTCATGTGGCCGCGAGATGTAGACGCCACGGTCTCAAGTTTCCCTGCCCAGACAGATTTTTCAGCATCTGTTCCAGGGACATGAAGCAGTGGATGACTTTATTCATCCCGTAGTCTGGCGACTGACAAATAACGTGGCCTCCACGAAATGGCCTCAGAAACGGCAGGTGTCACGGCATGAGCTGCCATGGCTGACTATCAAGTTACACAGGATCATCAAAAAATCGTTTAATGGCCTTTCTCTGTTCATACAGTGGGTCCAAACATGTGCAGGCTGGAATTCCAACGGGTTAGAAACATCGCATATCAGAGTGTGTTGGGGGAGGCCATTCTGCGCTGCAACTCGAGGAGGGTGTTCCTGGCTTTGTAGAATGGATGATAGTGCATGTACAGTTTCCTGGCATTTTCAGAATGTTTGAAGATCGGTGGAAGACTTCAGGAACCTTTTCACAACCAGATTGAACACGTGCGCCATGCAGGGCGCATGGACCATCTCTCCTCGGTGAAGCGCGGACACCATGTTACTCCCATTGTCCATTACCATACATCGATTTCTTGCTGCATGACGCGGAGCAGTTCCTCCCCTGTGTGACTTCGTTCGCCGAGGCAAGCCAGGTGTAGAACTGCGTGACACCGCTGTGCCCTACACATGTGGTATGATAGAGCAGTACTTGTGGAGGCTGAGATGGTGGTGGTGGTGGAGGAGGAGGAGGCGGACATTGGCGCAGGAGCCGCAGTTTGACAATGTGGAGGAGAAAGCGGAGTCTCCTGTCCAAGTTGTTGGTGTGCCTGGGCAGGAAGCACATTCACCCAGTGGGCCGTAAAGGACATGTACTGGCCCTGACCGTAGTTACAGCTCCAGACGTCTGCACTGCCGTGCACCTTGGAACAAACCGATAAGCTCAAGGGCTGGCCCACCTTCTGTTCTACATATTTCTGAAGTGCTGGTACTGCCGTTTTGGAAAATAAATTCCGGCTTGGAACTCTCCATCTCGGCTCGGCACAAGCCATTAGTTCTCTGAACGGTGCAGAGTCCACCATTTGGAAAGGGAGGGACTGCAGTACCAACAACTTGGACAGGAGCACGGTCAGCTTCTGCACCTTAGGATGGTTGGACGCATATTGTTGTCTCTTTGCAATCGCCTCGCTGAACGACTGCTGGCGCCATGAGTAGCGAGGAGCAGGAGCATCTGGATCGGGAGATGATGTCAAAGAGAAACAGCTCCCTTCTGCAGAGATGGTGGAGCTTGGCTGGCTGCAATGGCATGCGTGCCACTGGGCACTGCTGCTGCTGTTGCTGCGGCAGCAGGATGGAACACCACATCTGAGCCACGTTTCTCCCAGGCCACCAGATGGTGACGCTGCATGTGTTGACGGAGGGCCGTGGTGCCAACGTTAGCTCCCTGTCCACGCTTCACTTTCTGCCCACAGATTCTACATATACCCATATTCGACTCTCCGGTGTCTTAGCAAAGAAACTGCCACACCGTCGAGTATCGGATTTTACCGCCAACGCTCCGCACTGAGTGAACTACTATCGACGCTGCCCGCTGAGCCCCTGTGCCGCTACTTTCTTGGCCTGTGAAGCGGGTTTTTTTCCCTGTGGCGCTTGGCCCCCGCCCTCAAAACTGCTGTACCCTGCTGACTCACGGCCCAACCCCATTTGCTGGGTGCCCGCGGGCCTTGAGCGAAAGCTGTGGCCCTCTTCCCCGGGACAATGATGAAGCCCTTGCCTACCGGCCCAAATTTGCGGTGGCTACATCATCATCTATTTGTGTTTTTCGTATGCTGTCCCCCATAAACCGGTCTTGGTTTTGCAGAGGTTTGACCCCTCACAACTTGCCCTCCCATGCCATCTCCACATTTTATATTTCCCCCCCCTACTGAAAAAAGCAGGGGATTTGGCCCCCATTTTTCGTGCCAAGTAGCTCTGACTGCCCTCAAAATTGTTAATCCTCCCTAATATAGTGGCGCTGAGCCAGCCACATAGTAGATTTCTGGCTAAAGGGAAAAGGATGGGGAAAGAAGGTGGGTTGGGGGGACGGGTGGGGGCCGCTGCCCCATTTCCCCGGGCCCAATGCCAGCAAAGGGGTTTTGGTTTTTTTTGTTCCCCCCGATCTTGGTGGGGTTGTCAGAGTCACCTGGGGGAAGGGGAAATGCCCTTAGTAAACCCCAAATAAAAGAACCTTGGGTTTGTAGTCAGCCAGGGGCCCGCTAGATGCCCAGGGGCGTTGTGGCCTCCCCGAGTGCCCCCCTGCTGGGGACGCCCCCTTGCTTTTCGGGCAACGGGGCCGGGAAGGTTTGTGCCCTTTTTGCCATTGCAGGTGAAGACCCTTGCCCCCTCTCTTTTGCCCTCTGTTTGTTCAAAAAATTGTACAGACACTGTTTGATGAAGATTCTGGTATATGAAATTTACAAACCTGTTTTGACTCCAAATAAACCCAAAAAAGAAGTTTGGAAACCCCTTGGATAAAAAGGGGTGCCCCCAAAAATGGGGGGGAAAAATTATTTGTATGTGCTTTTTAAAAATTTTTTATTTTTTTACTGAAAAAAATTTTAAAAAGGGGCACAAACCAAAGGCTTAATTAAAATTTCAAAAATTTTTGAAATTTTAATTCCCTTATGAAAATTTTTTTTCTGTGGGCTTGGTTTTTGAAAAAAAAAAGGTTTTTTTAAACCTTGGGAAAGTAAAAAAAATGGGGGGGAAAAAAAAAAAAATTATTTAAAACCCGGGAAATGTAAATTGCCCAAAAAATTTGGAAACCCAAAAACTAGAGTTTTGTAGCGTGTTAAATGGCGTTTTTTTCTACGCTAACAAAAAAAAAGGGAAAAACTTTAATTAACTTCGTTGTGAATTATGCTACGGGGAAAAATTTCTTTTTTGGGGGGTTGAAAAAAAATTTTTCTTTTAGTCACCACAGCAGCAGAACAATGTTAAATTAACCCCTGGATTTTAAATTTGCGAAAAAAAGAATTTGAGCCAAAAATAAAAGGGGTTTTATTTTTATTGAAAAAAAACCCCCGGGGTTTTTTTAAAATAAATTTAAAACGGGAAACCCGGGTTAGATCCCCCTTGGATATTCAATGTGCTTTTGGGGGAAAGAAAAGCTTTTAAAAATTTGTATTGCAGCTGCACGGGCGCACACTGGACTTCAGACCCAATCCCCCAAAAAAATAGAAATAGAAGTTAAGAGAAGCAGTCCCCTGAGAAAAGTGAAACCCCCCCAAAAAATCGTGTTTTTAAAAAAATGGGTTTTTTTTAAATATCAGCCACCCATAAGCAGCCCCGGAACCCCTTCCAAACAGTACAGTGAGAGCGCATTGTTCCCCGAGTTGGGCCCGGTTTATATAGTGGGGGGTGACGTCAAAAATTTCCAGCCGGTTTCTCTGATTGGTTTCATCTTTGCACATGTAAAGTAGGTTTCTGCCCTTCTTCCCCCCGGGCTTTCCCATGTAAAGCCTTTGTGCTCGCACCCCATTTTATAAATTAAAAAAGCAAAACTTCTTCCCACCCCGAAGCCCCCAATTTCGACTTCGTTCAGAACCAAAATTTTCCCTGAAATTCAAAAAAATTTCCACTTTTTTAAAATCTTTTTCCCCCATCTCAAAACCTTTAAAACTTTAAAAAGTTAAAAATTTCTTAATTAAAATTTAAACATAAAAGGTTTTTTAGCCAGACATCACTTGAAAATTTAAAAAAACAAGTGGGGAGGGTGATATAATTTTACATATTATTGGGGAACTTTTATATTTTTTTTTAATTTTTTTTTGTTCTTATTTCAGAATAAAATTGACTAGGGGAGGGCCGGGAGGGGAACCTTAAAAGCACCCCTGGTCCAAAAAAAACCCACCCCCTTTCCCAAAGGCAATATCCTTTTGGGTTTGTTCCACGGTTTTTTTGGGGGCTTTTTCCCGCTTTTATTTTGCGGTCTGCGTTAAATTTCCCCGGGCGAAATGTCCCCCAAAATTCTTTGGTAATCCACGCTTCTTTGGAAACTATGGATTACGCCTTCCCCCCATGCTTACAAAAAAATTTTTGTGTTGTACCCGGGGGGGGGAGAATGGACAGGGCATTTATTCGAGGCGCTTAAGAAAATGACGCCCCGAAAATTAGCGGGGACCCCCGGAAAAACCCGGCGTAATTGCGAGGCGTAATTTACCCCCCGCAATTACCCCCTGTGAACTTACCCTTACCCTCCAAAATATAGTCTGTGATTTAATTTTGCTGGATTTGGTTAGACTTCGTTCTTAAATATCTAGAAAAATACTAACAACACAAAAAAGGACGCATATAAAAAGAAAAAACCTTAAAACCCCAAACGGTTCATGTGTTCACTTTGGGTTTGTTCCCGGGGGCGGGATGGAAACCTGTATTCTCCACAAAAACATTTTTTTTTTCTCCGGGGAATTTTTTTGTAACGTTTGCAAAAAAAAAAAAGAGCAGGGCAGGGAAAAATTTTCTATTGGGGCTATGTTTTAAAACGTTTTTGGGGTTTTTTTTCTTTTGACACTTTTTGCCCGAAATTTTGTGCATTTCTGCAAAAAATTGCAAAACGTTTCCAAAAACATTTTGTTTTTTCAGAGCTTTTTGGGCGTTGGGACTGGCAAAAAAAAAACTCAGTTTTATTAATGGTTTTAGGATTTGGTTTTCAGTGAGTTTTTTGGGCCACTGCCCTGCAGGGCTTAGGCCCAAAGGGTTTCCCCCTGTGCACATTTTCGGTAGTTTTTTAGCGTTTTTAAATTTTTTGAAACTGGGTGAAAAAAATACTGGAAAAAAAGATCCCTTTGGGAAAAAGTAAAAAATTGGGCTGTTGTCTCCATGAAAGTTTTTTTTTTTTTTGCTCCCCGTCATTTTTTGTAAAAATATTGCAAAAAAAAGGAAAAGAGCATGGGGAGAAAATTTACTATTTTAAAATTTGTAAAAAAGCCCCGGCGTTTTTTTTGGTTTTGTTTTTGCAGAAAATCCACAGCAATTTTTAAACCCGGTTTCCCCTTTTCCCCAAAAAAAAAAAAAAAAAAAAGAAAAAAAGTGCAAAAAACGCTACAAAAAAGGATTTGGGTAAAAAACTCAGTTTTATGAATGGTTTTTTGGGTTTGGTTTTTCCTT
Source organism: Phyllomedusa bahiana (assembly GCA_025379985.1). Taxonomy (NCBI): domain Eukaryota; kingdom Metazoa; phylum Chordata; class Amphibia; order Anura; family Hylidae; genus Phyllomedusa; species Phyllomedusa bahiana. Next base: position 6,332 of record JAODAL010026703.1, on the reverse strand, counting down.
TAGGGGTTTTTTTTTCACTTTTCCCCGGGGGGTAGGGCCTTTTTTTTTCAGTGGTTTGTTTAAAGGGGCGTTTTTAACGGCGTTTTGGAATCGATTTTGGATCCGTGTTGGATCTGAAAAAACAAATCCAAAAAAGCAGCGGCCCATTTGGATTCCCAAAAAAAGGGGAAAACCAACATGTTTTCCCCAAAAATTTTCAGGGTGGTGTTTTTGGGTCCATTTTTTGGGGTTGCAGCAGGATCGCCCCTTTAGTTAATTTTTGGGCTCCTTTCTGTGTGTTTCGGACCAAGAAAATTGGAAAATGTAAAATTTTTGGAAAAAGATCCAAAAAATGCAAAGAAACAACCCTCGGATAAATCTGTGAACAAACCCTTTCGTGTTTCATATTAAAAGCAATGTTTAAAACACCCTTGCTTTTTTTTAGCCCGCGGGGTTTGGGGGCTTTTTGGGGGGCCCCGACAGAAGGTTCCCAAAAAACGCCGCTAAAAAAAAGTTTGTTAATGAACCCAAAAAAGCCGGAGTGAACAATTTCCCCTTAAATGAAAAAGCCGTTTACCCCATTCCTTTTCAGCCACTTTTTTTTTTGGAGGGGGGGGGGGGTTTTTTTAAAAAGTTAATTGTTTTTTTCTTTCTTTCTTGTTCTTTAATTTTTTTTTAGTTTTAATTTTTTTTTTACATTTTAAATTTAAATTTTTGTGCCCCCCTAAGTCTGTTTCCAAAAAACCGACTGTTTTATTTTTTTCGCAAAAAAAAAAACAAAATTGGGGGAAAAAATTTCCACCGGTTTTTATTAAATTTTTGGCGGGGGCCCAAAATTAATTTAAAACCCCCCGGTTGGAAGGGGAAAAATTAGACCCCCCTTTTAAGGGCTTCCCTGCCCAATTCTTGAAACCCTTTAAAACCCCGGTAAAATTGGGTAATAGTCTGGGGGAAAAAGGGGTAAAAACAGAGCTGTAAAATCATACTCTTTGAATGGTGTTTTATCAGGCCCTTTTAGGGGAAAGGGGAAAAGTTTTAAAATGTCCCTGATTCTCTAAGGGGCCCCTGGGAAGGGGGTTCAGGAAAAAACTTGGGAGCATTTTTTTCTGATTTTTTTTATTTTTTAAAAAAAAACATTAAACCTATGATTTAAAATATGGGCATTCATCCCCTAGAAACCCCATGTAATTGATGAAGGGTCCAGGAGTTCAAATTTTTTAAAGGTTTCCGTCTTTTCGATCAGGCGGAAACCAAAACGCTTAGTGCCAAACCTGGGGGCAGTTACAAAAACCTTTCTTTGGCTTCTGGATAGCCCGCAACCCCAACCTTTTTTGGTGTTTTGGGCTGCCTTCCTTTCCTGCCTACAACACCAAAAGGGAGCCCAGGAAAAACCTTTCTCCGTTTCTCTTTGTGCTCAAATTGGCCTGCCCTCATGCTCTTGAAAACTCACTGTCTCCAAAAACCCTTTTCCTCAGTCTGGCTCCCCCCCTTTTTTTTAGCCCCCCCCCTGTTTTGCAGCTTTGTCTTATTCGCCGGGTTTTGGGGCCCGTCCCCGTTGGTTTTGCTCGTTCTTTTGCTCGCCTCCAAACCCAAGCTTTTCAGTGTGATTCCCGGCCCTCCCCTCTTCCATTGTATGCGTGTTGCTAGTACCGCAGCCCTTATCTATTAAATTTGTAGCGGGCAATGTGAAGGAAAAAAAAAACTTCCCTCATCCCTGCCGGCCCATCACTGGGGAGCCAAAGGGCATCTGGCCGGTGAGACAGATTAGCAGTCCGGGCCTGGACTAGAGGTATATATATATATTTTGAGTAACAAGAAAGGAATGTAGACTTACTACTGGGCCTCACTTCAGCAAGACAGGATGAAGCCTAATAATTGAATCCATATGGTTCTGAATGAATAAACCTCAGTAACAAATGATGTAATTATCCCCTGAGAAATAGATGGGAGTCTTTTCTCTATGTTAGTAGTGTAAGTCAGAGGTGCATACTATTTCCATATGCATAAGTTTGGTTTAATTTAGCAAATAGGAAACTAACTAGTTACATCAAGGTTTACATTGATTGGCTGATGTATTCTTAGGGTATGTTCACACGATGTATTGTGTATGGTATGCGCCACAATACGCCGGGTGTTTTGGAAGCACGCGCTGATCAGGGTGTATTACCAAAGCGGGGGGGGGCCGGCAGCCCGCCGGCCCCATTGACATGCATTGTTAATTGACATGTCAATTCTCCCCTCGAGCGTACAATACGATAGTATTGTACACGCAGGGGGACAATATGTAATCCATAGCTCTCTATGAAAGCTATGGAGTACCGTAATTACGGCATGCATTTCGCCACGTATAAAGCGCAATACGCATTGAAATACACAGCAAAATGCGTGCCCAACTAAGCCGTGTGAACATACCCTTAGAGAAGAAGGGGGGCTTATGAACTATACACGGACGTGGAACAGACATTAACGGATTCTGGAGGGATGGTCAAAGCTTGATCAGCAAAATATAAGCAAGAGTCTGCAAGCTAGGATAATTCTTTCATTCTTTAAATTCTGTCTCTCCAAGTATTGCCTCTCGGCCCAGCTGTTCTGAATCATTATAGTAAGTCTTGCCCAATAACTTTGATAAATATATGAAATGATGTGATCGTGGATCTATATTTTCTATATATGCATATGTGTGCTGTCTGAACAGAGATGGTTGTTGAATGTCTAATGCAACTTTGCTTTTGATGAAAAAGTGAAAGGTCAGTGTGCTGAATGAACGTGTGGACTGCGGTGTGTGTGGATGAATTTCTGTGTTAAGGAAATTCCTGCAGCAGGGGAGAATGAAGGCCTTCAGGGATCAGATATTGACAGCATATTGATTCCGATCAGTGTGTACTACTCTTTGTATTGATAGTGATTATTGTAGAGAATAGTGATTGATAAGAGAGAGGGATATTGCTCCAGCCCCCTCTGACTGAACCAGAAAGATGAAATCATTGAATTTGTCTTAGGTAGGAGGAGTCAGATGCTTCTTGTTTATAGTTAGCTGAACCAGAAGGGCGGAGACTATTAGAGCTAGCCTGAGGGAGGAGGAGCTACTGAAGCCTATAACTATTGAACCTTTTAGGGTGTTGAAGTGCTCTGTAAGGCCAGACCTAAGGGGGTGGGTGGAGTTATATTGGGAAATGAGTCAATTGGTAACTCATTTGGCAGTGGAAAGGAATCCCTGAAAAATTGCAATAGCCATAATGGAAGAAAAAGCAGGAAAATAAGCAGTTAAGAACAGTTGGAAAATTGTAATGTTTAAAGTTGGTCGTTTGGAAGTAACAAAATGGAAAATTGAAAGTCTTTATCGTTATTGATAAATGATGGAAAGTCTTTATATAAGTGAAATGTATAGTTATAACCTGTATTTAATGTGTTTGATGAAGTTACAATGGCATGTGAGATGAGAATTCAGTGTAATAGCTGATAAGAGGAAAAATCCTCCTAATTACATTCTCTTGCTGTGGTACAGCAGCAGCTGTAGTTTCAGAAAGTGGGGAGGGAGCTTCAGATGTGGGTCTAGATTGCGTTCCTTCTGTGTGTTTTTTGCTTAGTTATGATCATTATTTATCTGTTTTGGACATTGATGGGTATTGGAAAAAGTTTATTTGTTTGTAACTGACATGTTTCTATCTATTGGGTAAAGTTTTTGCAGATGTGTTTGGTATAAATGGGTATATTATGTAGTTGTAATTTTATTTTAAATAATAAATATAAGTCATATTGTAATGGTTCGGTGGATTCCCGGCCCCCTGTAGAGTGGCGCTGCAGCCGGGGTCGGTGGGCGCACTCGTGCCGTTTAAAGGGGCGCACGGGTGGGAAAGGGTGTGGGTCCCCCTCCAGAAAGTCTCCCCTTATCTGACCGGTGGATGTGTGCGCGGCCGGTGCGCGGTCTGGGTCCTTGGGCAGGCGGCCGGGTCTGCAAATTTAAAGGGGCCCGCGCCCCTTATTAAACACTGCCTTTTATTATTCGTCCCCCCTTCTGGGCCTGCGATTCTAGTGCTATTCCCTTTGGGGGAAGCCCCTTTTTACGTTCGGTTGTCTATACGGGGCCCGTTCCCCCTTCGTTCCCATAGAAACCTTGTGCTGCCCCATTCCTGCCCCTTCCTGACTCGGTTTTTCCTGCCCATTCTGTACCCGTATTCCCTTTGGTACCCCCCCGCAAGTCCATAGGGATAGCGATCTGGTGGAATCGCGCAGCAAGTCATCCGCTTTGCGGCGGGCTTGGTAACACGGGCTCCATTGACTCGCCCCCTGGTGTGGCTCCGCCAAACGGGTTGCGGGTGCCCCGTGGATCACAACCGGGTCGTTACACCACCGCAAGCGATGATAGTTTAAATCACGCCAGGGAGCGGAGTCTAAGTAGCCCCGGTATTTACCAGAGCCCATGCAAAACGGGATGGAATTGCTGCAGCGTGAGGCTACCAGGTCGTACCCTGACGTGATTGCTTGCGATGGCGGCCGGGGTACTGCGTGGTACAGAATCGTAATCCAGAGCCGTAGTCGGGGACAGGCAGGAGGTTAGGACAGGTGGCAGAGGTTCGTGGTCAAAGACGGGCAGACGGTCAGGGCAGGCGGCAAACAGGCAAGGGTAAGGAAAGAAAGCGGAACGGACTGGTACACGGGTGGATCAGACAGGACTTCAACACTTCAAGAAAGGTACACACACCAACAAACAAAGAGTGCTGGGGCATATTCCTTATATAGGACCAGCGGCCGTCAATAACCTAATTAACGGTGCGCTGGTCCTTTAAATCCAGACCAGTCGTCGGGCGCGCCCTAAGCAGCGGGTACGAGCGCGGCGTCCAGGTCAGGCAGGAGCAGCGTGCACAAGAGCGTTGACGGGTAAGTGAGCCGGCGCCAGGGACCGGGCAACATGGGATTGGTCGCGGGGAGCCGCGGTACCCGCACCGGATCCCCTGCAGGCATGTGGGCGGCCGCGGGGGGGCGCGGCACCCACGCCAGTACCCATGACACATATCCGGTGTATGAGGGATAAATGAAAAGGGACCTATATTTTTTATAAATGATATCATCTTCCATTGGTTTATGTTGAAAATAAGTCCACATGGCAGATTAAAGAGCTCATTTTATATAAACAAATAAATTAATTGGGTATTATGCACAAAGTTTTCAAACTTTAAAATATTTCTGACCAGTTTTATATTACCAGAAATGTAACTTATTGTCTTTTTCCCAAATGTTTCTTTAGGTGGAGAAGAACAGCATTAACCATTAACCTTGTGTTCTCTTGTAGAAATAAAGAAATGCATTTTTATTTATTTTTGAACTAAGAACACTAAAATCTAGGAAATGTTTTGATTATTGCCATTTTTTTTGTTTTTGTGGCATTGATTTTTTTTTTTTTTTTGTTTTGTTTTTTTTTGTTTTCATGTTTCTTTGTCTGAAGTTTTTTCTGTTATAGGTGTGGAAGTCTATGAAGGGCCTTTAGTTCTTTGCTAGTTCTTTGTTGTATGCGGTGTCTGTCTTGTTATATATAAAGCCATCTAGTCCTAAATGGTGTGCACAGTTGATGAGCTATCTATAAGTGATGAAAAACAGAGATGTACATGCTGCCAGACTCAGGGGAAAGAGCCAGAAATAGGGAAAGGTTGTAAATCTTCCAGAAATAGGCTCTAGTTTGTGAGCAGTAATCTTCTTTGAAAAAAACTTTGAGATTCTTAGTTCACATGTTTTTGATCAAAAAATGTTTAAGCCACCCACGAACTTACAACGTGATCTCAGGTCGGGTGGTCCTACGCTATCTTTACCTCTCAATAGAGCCAAATTCAGGCCTCTCAGTGGGTCAACCGACCTCCATTATCCAGAGAGAAAAAAATAAAAAAACACACCAACCTTGCAAGCTGCACTCATAACAGCCTGTGAAAGTGGGTGGGGGTGCAGGAAACCATAATGGAGGCATCCTTTCCTCCCTATATAGATTAAAAGCAATATATGCCAAATACAACGTACAGTTCTGCACAAAAACATTTCTGAAAAAACACAATGTGAACCTGTGCAGTGGTGTGCCACTGGTGCCTTTCTGCACAAAAAGCAAATGCAACAATGCATCAAAAACACACCAAAAATGCTCCATTTGAAAGCACCCTTACAGTTTTTGCAGACAAAGGTTACCTTTCTAGGACACTGTCTTCCCCTGGTGCCAGGCAACTGACCAGAGACCGAATATAGATCATATAGAACCTGACTCCTCTCAGGAATCTAGCACAGTTTAGAATATTCCTAGGTTTGATATCCTACAGTAGAGATTTAATATGATCAGCCTGTTTGATTATGCAGCTCTGAGGGGTGTTTGGCTA